>CAUYQS010123151.1:0-126775 GCA_963574585.1 Otolemur crassicaudatus | reverse complement strand
AGCTATAAATTAGTTTCATAGTAGGGTTGAGTACATTGGATACTTTTTCTTCCATTCTTGATATACTTTGCTAAGAAGAATATTTTCCAGCTCCATCCATGTAAACATGAAGGAGGTAAAGTCTTGAGTCAGAACGCTTAAGGTGTTTTCTGATTTTCATGAACAGTGAGAATGAAATACTATAATCTGGATGCCCTAATGCAGGGACATTTGTAAGACTCTTTTATTTTCTTTAATCAATTTTCCTTTGTCCATTCCAGGGTGTCTGTTTTATCTTGTTTTAAAAGAATATATATAAAATTCAATGTTTAAAAACTTTGGAATCCAGTTTCTACTGTATCCCTAAAACGTTCTCAGTTGTTCCTTAGTTTGGGGGATAATGAACGCTGATATTCCTTGAATTCTATCCTGATTGATGAAATTAACTTCTATTGATATTGGACAACCTAAATATCTTGTTTTTGATAGAGCCACTGTTTCCTGAGGTCTTGTGTCCCTTTGAAGCGAACTATTGTAATAAATCAATTCTACCATCTATACGGTTTGCTTACCCCGTATGAAGAAAAGTAAATCATCTATATACTGCATGAAGGTGGACTTCTTAGGAAAGTCGACATTCAAAAGTTCTACTTTTCATACTCAAGAATAAATTGGACTGTCAGGATATTTCTGAGGCATGGCCATGTGCATTTTCTGTATTCCCAAGTACAGGTGAAGACAAATCGACTACTCTTTTCCAGAGAAATGCTAAAGAATGTGCCACATACGTCTATTATCATCAAAAAAAAAAAAAAAAACCCTCACCTTTAGTTGATGTCAATCAACAGCATATGGTGTGGGCACCACTGGGTGCTACGGAGTGAATATTTTATTAATTGTTCTCAAATCCTGCACCAATCTTCTTTGTCTTCTGCTGTCCAGTTGTCTTTTGGACAGAATTGAAGTGTCATTGTACTTGGGCTTGTACACAGAATAATCAAGTCTCTTTTTACATTGTCCAAAATTGTAAGTCTCATCCTTTCTAACACCTCTGATCTTACAGGGTCCTGTGTAAGGTTTGGATAAAGTTTTGATGGATCTATTTATGTCTACATTGCAGCAGCTGAAGTAAATATTCTGATATCAGTGCATGATTTTGGCCACAATCGAGCAGGTACTATTTTTAACAGCTCCTGTAACTTTTCATTATTTACAATGTAGTTTCCTGCATGACAATGTGAATTGCAATTTGTGAATTGAAAATATCAGATTTTGATTTTTCTTTTGGAGACAGAGTATCACTTTGTTGCCCTTGGTAGAGTGCCATAGTGTCATAGCTCACAGCAACCTCAAATTCTTGGCCTCAAGTGATTCTCTTCCTTCAGCTTCCCAAATAGCTGGGACTACAGGTGCCCACCACAATGCCCAGGTATTTTTAAAGATGAGGTCACACTCTGGCTCCAGCTAGGTTAGAACCTGTGAGCTCAGGGAAATCCAGCTGCCACGGCCTCCCAAGTGCTAGGATTACAGGCATGAGCTACTGCGCCCACCCCAAGCTTTGAATTTTTTTTTTTTTTTTTTTGGAAAAATTCACTGTATTTTTCCTTCTAATTCTAAATATAATTTTCTCCTTTTGAGATAAATTGGTATGGGTATTATACAATTCTAAAAAGTCTCTCCCTACCAAAAGGATGGGACTGTTGTTTTCATTGTAAACATATAGATATATGTTCTACTTGTTTATATTCTATGTTTAACTTATCTTTCCTTTTCTTCCTTGGTTTTGGTATGAGACATTTGACCCACAAAATTAACCAGATCATAAATTTGAAAGGGAGCACAACTGGGATGTTGTCTAGTTATATTTTCCATGGAATCCATTTATAAAATTTGTGTTAAGAAGAGTATCATTTCGGCAGTTAGTATAACTGTCTTCTGTCTGGTCTGCATATTGCTTAGATATTATTCACATTTTTCATAGTATGACATTATAGACTTATCAAGAGTTTTAATGGCATTGCTGTATTTTGTTCCATCCAACTACTCTTATAAAGCTAAAGAGATAGCATCTAGTAAACCTTTAGCACTATTACAGGCTGGCTAAGAATGTGCTTCAGACTAAGGGAAATCTTCTAGAAGATTCCTACAATTTCACTTTGCCCTCCAATCTTTAACTTGTTCATACTAACATGTGGACCAAATGACATAGATCAGAGACTCTAGGGCCATAAGTTCAAATGTTAATTTCAATTTTCTAGCAAATTCTTTGGGGTGTTGAAGAGAATCAAGAAATTCTTTAATTATTAAAATAAATAATACTTTTGAAAAGGATTAGTAAACCAAGGCTGGTTTGCCACTAGTGAACATAGAGGGTTCTCAAAATGGAGAAAGAACAGGAGAGAGAAGGGGAGGGAGGAAGAGACGATAAGTATAGACAAGAAAGTTCTGGCAACAAAGAAGGAGGACCTGAAGAACGGAGACATTCTGGGAGTCTTTTTCAACTCAGAAATTATTTTAGCAATCCTTTGTTTTCCTCTTGCAAAGAAAAGACTTCATCAGAACCTCTTTTAGAAGTTTCTAAGCCACATTGAAAGTAGCTCTCCCAGTTATTTTATTCTATTTTAGAGCTGCCTTTTCAAAATAGAGCACACACAAAAACTAATCTAGGTATTACAAAAGTGTTTCATTTTGGCCATTGGCAATTTGAGGTCATCACGGATAATGTGAGACCATATTTTCTAAACATTTGTATGAAGAAGCATCATAAATATTAAGTATTAAACAGGAATCCAACTGGCATTTCTAATGGAAGATCTCTCCTTAAAGAGAAAGTTTTAATTTCAGAAGTACAACTGCCTGTAATTTATTTATTTTGCAAAATAAAATATTAGCACTTTTTAATTGTTTTAATTAAGTCATAAACACATAGATCATGTGTACATTACGGCATTTATGGGGCACAATGTGCTGATTTTATATACAATTTGGAATGCTTATATAGAACTAGTTAATATATCCTACACCTCATTTACTTAATTATTGTGTTAGGACTTTTATACTCTTACTTAATAGATTAGACATGTGCCCTCGCATGCATATTGCCTATGATTAGTTTCCTTGTCAGTGATCAAAAAGCCTAGTGGAGGTGATTTGAGTAAAGTATTCTATTATGGGAATAGCACTTTAAAAATGTCACCTTTGAGTCAATTCTTCCCTTTTACATGTCTTTTTGGTCTCAAGAGACTTGGGTGTTAAGCGATCAGCCCTTATGTGTTTCTACCGGATGAAGTAAGTTTCCTTGTATGTTCTTTTTTTGTTTGTTTGTTGCAGTTTGGCCAGGGCTGGTTAGAACCCTCCACACTCGGTATATGGGACCAGCACCCTACTCAATGAGCCACAGGCACTGCCCCCTGTCGGTTCTTATTAAGAAATTCCCTGTGAGATCTTTTCACATTGAGAATGATAAGTTCCAACAATTCCACAACACCTTCGTCACCTAAGGGTGCTTTCAGCCAGTTAGAACCATGTCTCTTGTCCTCTGCACTTATCCTCATAGAGACGTTTTATAATTTTGGTCAGAAGAAAAAGTTTAGACTTGTCCACTGAACTAAACTTCAGAATGTGGCCAGTTTTAGAGATTATACATTGTTCCCCTTAAGACACGAAAATTCACTTCATTTTTTTCAAACAGAGACTGTTTTCTCTATGACCAAAATTTCAAAGAGGAGAAAAGGTTGAAAATTCTAAGAAATTTCCCAACAAAATCTTAGCCTCTGAGAAAAATAAAAATCACAAATGTGCAATTAGCAGACTCCTTAGCAGACAAAGCTCCTACCGTGCCCTGAGCTTCAGTTCCAACCCTGTTGAGTTAGGAATGTGCGATCATCAAATAAAAACTGAATCACAACTAGGCTGGGGACTGAACAAGCGGGACCTTACCAAAGATGCTATTGAGTCTGACAGGGTCCTATGGACAAAGTCACCCATGCTTGTGCCAGGGGTTGGTTGTCAGTGAGGTGTCAGGAAATACGGAAGGTTCACTTCATGTTGTTTTTATGGTCTCCAAAATGTATGCTTTAAATAATGAGATTCCGAAAATATTAAGTGTAGCATTTATTCTAGTGCAAATCTTAGGACAGCCATCCAAGAGACACTGACTCCAAACAAATGGCATCAGCATTTCAAAAAGAAGTTTACGTGCCGCTTGTGTAGGCAGAAACAGAGAAGTTTTAGCAAGATTACATTTTCCTTATAAGATCAGTATACATGGGTCACTATGAAAGTTTTGAGACAGACTGAATGATGGTCCGTTATTTCACTTCCACGAAACAGAGCGGACAGAGTGCTTTCTGATTCTCCCTTGCACACTTCAACTTCCCCGGCTTATCGGCGCTGCTCGGAGTGCTTCAGTTGTTCCCATCTGTGCAAATTTTACATTTCTCAATTTTTTTTTTTTTTTTGTATCTCAAGACTTTCTTAATGTCCCACATGTACATTTCAGAGATTTTCTTGATTACACATTGCTGCACTCCAAAAAAGATTACTGTGAGGAAAAGCAACAGTTGAGGGGGTTTTATCTCTGGCACCACTTGGTCTTCCTAATTACTTACAGGAAAAATGGGCAGAAATTACAGCTGTATGCCCAGGGACTCCCGTGGCATAGGCACATTTTCTCAAGGAACAGGGAAACTTAAAGTTCCAACAGCTTTATTCTTGAATTAATTTCACAAACACATGTATTAAATCCAAAGCAAAAGAAGTTATCTGAATAGTGTTGACCAGAGTAAACGTGAAAGGAACACTTTTACACTGATGGAAGGTAGTAGGGAGAAACCTGAAAGAACTCAACCTAGACCTCCCATTGGATCCTGCAATCCCATTACTAGGCATCCATCCAGAAGGAAAAAAAAAATCCTTTTATTATAAAGATACTTGTACTAGGCTGTTTACTGCAGCCCAATTTTCAATCGCTAAAATGGGGAAACAGCCTAAATGCCCTTCAACCCAGGAATGGATTGGCAAACTGTGGTATGTGTATGCCATGGAATATAATGCAGCTATTTAAAAAAATGGAGATTTTGCAGCATTTGTACTAACCTGGATGGAGGTGGAACACATTATCCTTAGTGAAGCATTACAGGAATAGAGAAGTATGAATCCTATGTATTCAACTTTGATATGAGGACAATTAATGACATGGTGGGGCATGGGGGAAGGGGAGAGCAGACAGAGAGGGAGGGAGGGGTTGAGGGTAAGGACAAGAAAAAAAGAAAATAGTGACTAATTCTCACATAAATTGGATTAGATTTTGACTAAAGTACATCACTTAAATATTAATTTTTACTTCAGCTTGTTAATATATTTTTTAGGATACAGGATACTGCATCCTCATTTAAAAATGAATTATGTTTGTAATTTCCCCTTTATAATAATATATTTTTTTCCAATTTTAATATCAGGTGTATCTAGATTAAGTAGAATGATTTTGAAATATTTATTCTTTTTCCGTTGCCTATAAGATTTGGCATGATCTGTTTTTTGAAATTATCTTTTACTTTTATTTGTAAATATTAGTTGTCTATTTTTTGAGACTTTGGAAAAAAAATAAGAAGTTGATTGATGACTCCATACTGAACCTCAGAATCAAAGCATTCTATAATAGACATGCTACTATCTGACAATGTGACTGTTACTTTCTTTGCATGACTATTATCATTAGTGCTTAATACTTCATTGCAGCAATCTTCTGATTTCTTTTCTGAGTGTCTTTATCTTCATTCATTCTTTAGGAGGTTTTTGTTTCTAGTCCTTATCTTAAACATTGTTATTGTTGTTAAATTTCAAGCCTTTTTAATTCTGTGGAGGCAAAAATGGAAACCTAATAATCACATGTATATGTAAAAATAAAAAATAAATTAAAAAATAAAGTATTGAACAGAATTAGATGTTAGCCACATGTACCTTATAAATGGGTACATATAAAGTAAACATGAACAGAAATAGTCACTCTTTAACCAATCATTAATTGTTAATAACTGCACTGGGGAAACCAGACTCCATGTTAATAGCACAGATAAGCCGTTCTAACACAGAGATGTTAAATGCATAGGTAATGTGTGGCGGTAATTTGTCTCCTGTACTGAAATAGCACAATAAGATCATGAAGAGAGTGTGTTAATTTAGGAACATGGAAACCTGGATCCTTGTTTTATTTTTTCTGCCACTGTAGCATTCTTCTTTTACATATCATTTAATTTCTCTGTGCTCTATTTTTCTTATCCATAAAATACAATGCTTAATGATCTTATATTTAGTTATTTTAAAATTATCTTTTATTGCCCAGAAAATAAAACCTTGCTATTATTTGATTAAATTAGATTGGTGCTATGTTGTAATTTCAAACACTTGATCATGGATTAAATATGCATGACCACAAGTCAAGTTAATGTTACCATGACAGTCACTTCAGTAAGTCCAAAAATAAGTCCATTATAAATACAACATTATCCCTTCAACAAAGATTAGTCCACAAGATTGTACTCTAAAGATACACTCGGCAGTGATTTAATGACATGAAACTGATTTAATGACCTGAAAGTATGCAAATCAGTAATCATTTTTCTATAGATATTTCCAGTGATTAGGCCATATGCAAATAATACTACCATTTTTAAGATGTAAGTATGATAAAGTGAAGTTTGCTCATAAAAAATGTCTACGATTATTAATATACATACACAGATTATTAATATACATACAATAGGTAGTTAATTCTATCATCTGTTAACTTTGATTAAAAAAAATTGTAGCTAATTTTTAACTCCCTAGTCACTGATTTTGATTCTATTTTCCATTAGACCAGCATTGACTGACACTCCTACTGATGTTATTTAATCATTAAAGCTAAGTCACTAATAGGCTGGGGCCATTTACTTTATCCACATCATCCTTGGAGGGACCTAAAATTGACATCAGCACAAAACCCCTTTTCAGCTGGCATATTGAATTATTTTTTACAATGAGAAGAAAGCTGAGGCTTTAATTTATAAACAACAGCTGCATTGGTGCACTTCAGAGGCAGGTACATAAATCCAGATAATCCCGTTTGAGTTTTTAAATATCTGCATGAATAAAAGTGTAGTCTATCATTCTCACTTTGTTTATATAATACACAAAGATAATTGTTAGTTTGATGCACTAATAAAGTTTAGAAGATGAGTTATTAACTAGTTGTATATGTATTATATGTACAAAGATTGTCTACTTATTGAACATTCAGGGCCTTGATTTATTTAATGCAAACTTATAAAATAGCAGCAGTTACTTATTTTAGTTCCAAATTTAGTTGAGCAAGAAATATGTCATTCTCTATCATTCTTTATTTTTATATACCTAAACATATTTACCTTTATCCCAAATCCAACAAGAAGAAACAAAACACGATTTTCTCTGATGGTTTCATCCAGGTTCCCGGGCTATTTATAGCAGTATCTAAGAGTAACATCATGGAGGTGGGGTTGTAAAAGTATTCCTTCCTCAGTCAGTTATATTCTATTCAGTTTCACCCAGCTCCTTACCTTTTTTAAAATTATTATTATTGTTGGGGATTCACTGAGGGTACAAAGAACCAGGTTACAATGATTGCATCTGTTAGGTAAAGTCCCTCTATAATTATGTCCCACCCCCAAAGGTGTGTCACACACCATGACGCTCCACTCCCTCCCTCTTCCTTCCTGCTCTTCCCTTCCTCCACCCCCTCCCTCCTTCCCTCTCTCTATTCTCCCCTTCACCCACCCTCCTTCCCCCTTCCCTGTCTCTTTGCTTCCCTTCCCCCCCTTTCTCCTTTCCTCTCTATACTGTCCCATTTCTCCACCCCCCACTGTGTACTAGGTCATTAATTGTCCTCATATCAGAATTGAGTACATGGGATTCTTGCTTCTCCATTCTTGTGATTTATGGCAAATCAATTTACAATCGCCAAAATGTGGACACAGCCTAAATACCCACCAAAGCAGCTTATTAACATGCTCATTTATGTTTCATTTAAAAAAATTTTAAATTGCAGAATTACATAAGAGATGAAAAGTTTCATTCAATAAAGTTGTTTGTTTGATAAGGAAGCCAAAACCCATAGAGAAAACTGAATTGCCTAAAAATACAATAAAATAAGTCACATCCTAGCAGTGTATGGAGAGTTTGTTTTATATTTCCATTGTTATTACTCTACCACTCTTAGCCTTTCAATTAAGATGGAATAACTAGCAGGTTGTTTACAATGTCAGGATTTTTCTTTTTGGATTAGGTACTACACATAGAGGAGTTTATGATCTTTACATTATACTTGTAAAACAAAGTTTGTGTCACATGGAGTTCTTCAGGGCTTGCGTGTGAACAGTCCAGCACTTTATGTGTAATGTGAAGCCAGGCATGGCGACTGGTGCCTGTCATCCTAGCCCTCTGGGAGACCAAGGAGGGTGGATTGCTTGAGCCCAGGAGTTTGAGACCAGCCTGAGCAAGAATGAGAACCTGTCTCTGCTAAAAAAGAAAAACTAACTCTGCATAGTGGCACATACCAGTACTCCCATCTACTGAGGAAGCTATAGGGGTCCTCAAACTTTTTAAACAGAGGGCTAGTTCACTGTCCCTCAGACAGTTGAAGGGCCAGATTGAGGGCCTCCGGATGAGTCAGCTGCTAAGCAGGACAGGCAGCGGTGAAAAAACACCAGGCAGGCTGGATAAATGTCCTAGGAGGGCCGCATGTGGCCCACGGGCTGTAGTTTGAGGGCGCCTGGGGAATTACTCAAGCCCAAGAGATTAAGGCTGATGTGAGCTATGATGATGCCAAAACACTCTACCCAGGGAGACAGTGAGACTGTCTCAATGAATAAATAAATAAATAAATACTAAAAAAGACACTATTAATTTATTTCATTTCCCCTATTACAATTTAGTTTTCTAATTTTTTGTTGTTGTTGGTTTTTAAAAGAAATCTTTTATATTTTGGAAGGCAGTATTAAATGAAATAGAGACAATCCTACTAAGAAATATCTCCCTTCCTCTGTTAATAAATGTCTGTTTCTATAATACTGAAAAAGTTGAGAAATTTATCTTTCCTCAGTAAAGGAAACAAAACTGAAACAGTTTAATACATCATCATAACAGAGTTAGTGTCAGATCCAAATGTGTGTGTGTGTGCGTGCTGGGATAACATGACTTTGCTAAATAATTATTTCTTGCTGCCTAGATATATCGAGTTGTTACAATTTAGTTCTAAGTGACGATTTATTTTGGTATATTTGCTCAAAAATAATGATTGTTTTT
Organism: Otolemur crassicaudatus; assembly: GCA_963574585.1. NCBI lineage: Eukaryota > Metazoa > Chordata > Mammalia > Primates > Galagidae > Otolemur > Otolemur crassicaudatus. The sequence continues at coordinate 117,475 of CAUYQS010123151.1, read as the reverse complement.
AACTCAGATAAATTGTTTGCATTGTGTGTTATTCAAAATATAGTAAAATTAACTGTAATGTGTTCCTGCCACTTTATTTTTATGAAAATAAAATGAACAACTATTCAAAAGCACACTGACTGAAGAAAATCTGGCCATTTCATTGTTACCAGTTGTTCTCATTCTTGAGTTCAGAAAATCTAATGTACAATTCTTATGAACTATGCTTCGAAACTCTTAGCTGACTAAACATCCTTTTGTTCTTTCCTCAGATGATTTTAAAATCACTCGGTGAGAAGCGACTGTCTAATGACGGAAGACATTGAAAGGGAAACTCGGTTGTACTTCTTTTCATTTTAATCAAGGTGAGTGTTCATTGCTAGGTACTGAAATTTACTTTTCCTAAGTAATGAAAAATATTTTCATGTCAAGTTAAGTCTCTGAGGTAGTCATGTCAGATTCCTAATGAAATAAGAATAAGATTCGGCTTACAAACCTTTTCAAATACACCGTAAGCTATGCAATGATTAGGGTAGTGTCTGGCATCTTTAGGAGATACATTGCATATACATGACATTCACTGGATGAAAGCCCTTGTCCTTTTTTACATTCTTCCTCTAAAAAGCAGCTAAATAAAGGTGACCTAAGAATTGCACTCACAGCTGCTTTAAAAAGTTTTACTGATTGATAGTAACTGACAGTAAAAACCAAAAGGAAGTTCAAACAGATTTCTCAATAAAGGATGTACGGAGATTGATGTCTGTTGTGAATGAAGCCTTGGCGGGGACATCAAGACGATTAGCATCTTCCATATTCCTTCTCTCACTCCTTAAGGAGCAAATACTGTTTTTGAATATCAGGATAGCAGGGGAGAACGACTAAAAGATGAATCATAACCACAGTGGGAATTTCTTTCTCCAGTCTGCCTGTTTTCATACCACCTCTCTCCTTCCCTACTTACATCTTGTATTAAAACATAGATCTCATGAGGGTGTTCCTGTGGCTCAAAGGAGTAGGACGCTGGCCCCATATGCCAGAGGTGGCAAGTTCAAACTCAGCCCCGGCCAAAAACTGCAAAACAAAACAAAACAAAACAAAACATAGATTTCACTATAATCTTACATGTTTTTATAACCTGGTCCCTCTAATTAACTTTACTCCCCTTGCCAGTAATTTTTTTCATCAATTTTCTTAATTTGAATATTTCTTATTTGTTAACAGTGTTATGAATGGATTTTTAACACAATAAAGACATGTATTCATCTTCCAAGTGATTTAAAACAAATCCTAATTCTATGTTAGTATTTTTCTCCCTGGTACATAAAGAAGCTCAAGGCCATTCCAATTATGGCTCACATACTTATTTTGGGTTATTCATTTTCCTAAGTGAATGTAATATCTCATGGGTCTTATTTATAGTACAGTCTCCTTACCACATTTAGCTTACTTAAAGCATCACAGAAGCTTTCCCCCTAAATTAATTTTATATATGATAAGGTATAAGTCTCCCATTGAAATTTATTTTCAATATAAATTCTAAACACCATTTTTCATGCACAAGTTTTTTAGTGTGACTTTTTCCTCACTAGCTGGTTATTATTATTCTTTATTTTAACAAACAGTAGAGGCAAAGGAGACTGTTGTTAACAATATAATATAATATTTTTTAATACAAAACAAATTTTTGGAATGAATTTTGCTCTCAATAAGGAAGGATCGACTTGCATTTTTAGTAAAAGAATGCATATTTATCTAAGTCACATTACTCTTAGCTCAGGTAATGTCCATGTGTGCTATCCTGTAGCCATATTTCGTGGCTAAATTAATTGTTTTTCAGAGTGCAGATTAGCTACCCACATGAAGTTTCTTAAATTTCATTCCATTTTTGAATGTAGACAGGGAATTGTCCCCAAATCTGGTACTATCACCCTTTTGTTGCTATAAAAAGGGAAAATACTCTGGGGGGTTGAAATGTCTAGTGCACGTCACTAACTACATACACTGTACACACGGTCCTGGGCAAAGTAACTTGGGAAAGAGCAATTACGGAGAATTAGTCTAATGACCCACATTACAATTTGTTTTTATTCCAACATTAACTCTGTACTGTAAAAGTGTTGGGTTATCTCAGCTGTATGAGATATACAGTCTTGGAGTTTTGATTTATTTTAACACTAATTTCATTATTGTTTAGAAAATCAGATCAGTAAATATTGTTACAAACTATACCAACAAAGTAAAAATGGGTTCAGCAAATTAGGACTATGAATGTCTACCATAAGGGGGTAGAGGCAATGAGAAGGGGCATATTGTGAAACCATGTTTGGTTTCCCAGAAACAGTAAGTCGTTCCCTATGTTTTAATATAGTATTTAATATAGTATGAGGAGCAGAGTAGAAGAGAAGGAAGAAGGGAAAGGGAACGTGAAAATGAAGGAGACTGGAGAGAAAAAAAAATGTGCTGTGTTCCTATTTCAGTGTTAATCTCTGAGCCATTCATCCCTGCCACCCTGATATTCAAAGACAGCATTGGTTTCACCAGAAGTTAAAAAGGAATATGGAAGGTACTAATCTTCTTGATGTAACTGTCAAGAAAACAATTCCAGAGGCTTCATCACAGCTGGGTCCATGTCTGGTAGAGTTACATGTTGCAGTGTACAAATTGGCGTGAACAATTTTTTCTGGTTTTCTTTCACCATCACTCTGGGAAGTCTTCTTTGGAAGTAAACCTACACTGAAACGAAAATTTGTTAAATAGATCTAGTCTTCTTTAGTGTGACATAAGAAAGGAAGCAAGTGCCAAGAAAAAAAAAAAGAAAAATCTAGGAGGTGGTAAAACATCAGGTTGCAGCATTTTCAAACAAGTTTGTGGCAGGATGGTCACTTTTCCTGGAAGAATAACAACAACAAAAAGACGTAATTAAAATTTCTCTCTGGGAGAGTTATAATAAACTTTATATTATTGACGCCTACAAAATCAGCAGTTAAAAAGGATCTCTGCATTTATGGTTTCCAAAATTTTCTAATGTAAGTAATATTGTGTATATATGTATACACACACACACACATTTCTCTCTCACTATATATAGTGTATATGTCTATGCATATATATATACATATATACACACGTAATAAAAAACACTATATCCCCAAAAGGTCATCAATCAGACTTAAATGGGAAGAATCTCTCCTGCTTTATGAATGTTCTTGCTATTCCCTACAATTTTACTTTCACATTATATTGGAGTATATTACCGTAGTTAAAGTCATAAAAGAGAAATAAATCATTTTTAGTTAATTTTCAGGGTTTATACATTCAAAATATCTATACATGAAACTGATGGCTTTGGCAAACCCTAATTTGAATATTTAGATAGTTAATTAAATGTATAGTAAATAGCTGCTAAATTTTCTTTTCATATTGAAATATGGACGCAGTAAGGTCATCAGATTTGTTCACCTTTACAAATCTCTTTGGTCTTCTTTAAGTGAGCAGACAGATTCCTATGTGCAAAGCTGAAGAAATCTATTTTTATGCATTATATTAAAATAACAGCAAAAGTCAGGGTAATGCTGAAAATAGAATGTTCCTCCTAACAATTTTCAGGCAAAACTATTACCATTTAATATTGCCTCCCAAAGGTAACTAAAATATAAGATAGTCTTCCTTAGTACTAAATAATTTAATGGAAAAGTGTCTTCTGCCATTCACAATTTCATTGAAATCCCACTATCAATATTAATACATATTACTCAAAAAATAAGATTTAAAACCAGCATTAGTCCATAATAAGGACCTCCAAGTGCTTTCTTTTTAAATCATAACCATCCTGTTTGTACTTAATATAAGTTTATTTCATCTATACTCAGTGTAGGCATTTTAAAAGAAGATTTTCCCCCACTCCCAAAATATGCATTTACCAAATTTGTCTTGAATCTAATTGTGTGTAAAGGTTATGTTGTGACTGTTGATTGATTGATTGATTGATTGATACAGAGTCTCACTCTGTTGCCCCAGGCTAGAGTGCCCTGAAGACAGCTCCGTCCACAGCAACATTGAATACCTGAGTTCAGGGGATCCTCCTGCCTCAGCCTTCCTTCCTGGTAGTATACATGGCCAACTAACTATGTAAGAAATCTAAAATTCAAATAGTATCGCAAAATAATACACAAATAGAAAGCAAGAAAAATGTAAAATGTAGAAAACTCCCTGCATTAAAAAGACAAGTTTAAGTGATTGTTTTTTGTATGTTCAATTGAATCTCAAAGGCTAATGATAAATAGGACTCTCTTGAATATCATACATAACCTTGTAATGAAAAAGGCTTATTTTTTTCTCCAAGGTAAAAAATAAATACTTTTCTGTATGTTCATCACATTTTAAGATAATTGATTATTTTAATTCTTATAATAACACTGTTAAGTAGGAAGCTTCACTTTGCAGATAAGGAAATCAAAGCAGAAGGAAGTTGTTATCAATCTAAAGATAGATCATTCCTCATTGGCAACTTTAGGATTCAAGGAGAGTTTAGCTCCCAGAGACCAGCGTTTGCTCAGTAGGTGGTTTATCTTTCATTGTTTTCCACTGGATATTTGTGTAAATTAATTTGGTTTCATTACCTCAAAAGAAATAACCACATCTTTAAGAAATCTCAGAAATACGTAAATGAGATGAGAGGAGTAGAGGAAAATAAGGAAGGTTATAGAATCCAAAGTTTAAAACAACTCACCCAACAATTAAGCAACAAAACATCGAGGGCTTGTTACTGTTTTTTACAAAACTTAAAAAAAATTAAATTTAATATTTAATTTTCAACTAAACTATAGAATGAAGTAATTTAGTAACCACTAAATTTATGGTTTCTGATTTTTCTAGGTATTAATTTCATTGATTTTTAAGTAGCATTGCACCTGTTCAGAAGCAAAATAGCCATCTTGAAAGTGTACAAACGACCATGATGAGGTTTCCAGCTTCCCTCTGAAAGGCAATTTACTTTCGCTACCAAAGTAAGGTAAAAGATTGATCAGTTCAGATCTTTGCTTATAATTAAGCAATTAAGAAACCCAATGTCAAACAATTTTAAATTTTAAGGTTATTTAAATGAGGAAGTTGAGGGAAACTTTATGGTTTTTGTCTTTTGTTTTGTTTCTAATAATGTAGGCATAACCTTTTCCTCCGTTGTTTTTACTGCTTTAATATTCAGGTGGCTGATTAGACAGCTATGATTTTTGAAATTTATGTAGAAGAAAGGCTATTATTATAAAATAAGACTCAGTGCACTGTACAAAGCATTGAACAATCATGACATGTACAGAAAAATTGTGGTTCCTGATGCAAAAGCAGGCTGGGCTTAAAGAGAAGATGACTTTTCAGCTGGATTTAGAAAAGTGAGAGGAAGGAGCTGCAGATTAAATAGCAACTTTTCAAAGAAATCAAGAGGTACACACAGAGGACAGATCTGCGAGGTGCTGGATCCCAGCATATACAGGGAAATGCAGGAGATGCACATAGATGTCCTAAGGCAGATCTGGGTCATCTTTGGTAACATGCTAAATGGGAAGGCTTTAACCAAAAATCTCGACTTAGGTTGACTTTGATAATCTTTGTTTTAGGAAAGAAATTTCATGATTGAGTAAATTGAGCAAGGACACCTCAATGGTGAGCCTGAGAATAAAACAAAGTGGAAGCACAAATAATGACAAATTATTTCCTATTGCTGGTTGACAACTGGCATTTTATCTTTAACAACCGACAAAGAGTGATTTATGGAAATCTTTTCGCTATCCTTCTTAAATATTTCTCCCTATCTTGTGATCCCGGAATTGTTCCTAAATTACTATTTCTGCTTCAACTTTTGGGCTCTTGTCAGTTTCAGAAGATGTTACACTTTTCTGCTATCCCTATGAATATTTTAATTTCTGACATGCAAATTCATCTACTTTCAAAACTGGCTGACACACCGAAACACTTCAGAAAAGTTACAGAGATTCTCATGTCGGGGTCACTGGTTCCATTCCATGCATATCAGCAGCCGCTATTATCAGATAAAATAATCAGAAAAAGGTAGAATGTGCTTTTTATGCCTTGTGCTATTTCCTGCTCTCTACCCTTGCAAAACTCAGAAACACTTCACAGATTTTTCAGTTAGCCCACTCATGACTAAACGCAGTATGTTTGCTAGACTGTTCTAGAAATTTTCAATTGTTTCTTTTACTAAAAAACATATACTTCCATGGTTCTTTTCACATACCTTCAAAAAGACACAAATAAACATAACTCACGGGACAAGTCAATGCACAAAAAGAACTACCTGTTTGAAGTTTGAATTTCTTTCAAATGAAATCGTATTTTGATCTTTTTCAATTCGGAAGATACAAAATATGCATTTGCTTCTCAGGGAGATTATTTTAGTCTAACAACTATCATGATAATGATATGCAGTAAAAATTGCTATTTGAAAAAAAACCAGTAAACATCCATCAAATAAAAATGGACTCATTCTATTTTTCATATTTCTTTCTGTCATGCATTATCATTCAAATTTGTCTTTGCCCTACTATATCCACTATCCACTATAGTTTTTACTTGATTTTCCTTGATCACTAGTTGTATGTATACAGGAATATGTCCTTGATATTTTCCTAGCATAACTTCAGCACATTACAGGAACACAATAAATGTTCATTTATCTGCACTCATGCCATATTTATATCAATTAGAGGTACTTCAAAATGCTGACACTTGAAAAGAGCATGAGATCACTGTGAACTCAACTCATATATAGAGTGCTCTGCCAAACTTATTTTCAAATGTAATTAATCTGGAAAATTACTGGCTACTGAAAGGTGCAGACTTCTATACTTCTGATATGTCAGTCATATGGCCCATGAAATAAATCACAGTGACAATTTGAAATAAACATTACTGATAGAGGTAGGGCGTCTTTCTGTAAGGTGGAATTTTGCTGCCTTTCTAGGAATCAATGCCAGAAAACAAACCCCGAAATTACTAACCATAGATACACTTGCTCAAATGCTAAAATGCCCTTCATTCATTTACTGTGTCCCTACTATGCTTGGCAAGAGGTGGTGAAATCTAGTCTTATTCTATTAGGTACATAAGCTATGACTATTAGAATGGCTGTTATCAGAGACAAAAGATTTGACATGTACCCTTACAATTGCATATAAAACCAGTCCATTGTAGCCCATACATGCAGTAATGTACACAGTTATGATCTAATAAAAAAAGACAAAATATAACAAGGGCTTACAAGGATTTGAGCAAAAGGAGCCCTCGCATACTCTTAGTAGAGATTTAAATTGGTACAGTCATGATGGAAAACAGTACTGAGCTTTCTCAAAAAATTAAAAATATAACTGACATATGATCCAGCAATCCCCATAGAGATATATATCCAGGAAAATGATACTGGTGTCTCAGAGATTATCACCTTCCCATGTACACTGTAGCATTTTTTCACAGTAACCAAGATATGAAACAATTTAATTGTTGAGAGCTGAATGGATAAAGACAATATGGAAAACATATGCACACACACACACACATGCGTGTATCTGTATAATGAAATATTGGTCAGCCATGAAAAAGAAAAGAAAATTGCCAATTGCAACAAAATGGCTGAACCTGGAACACATTATGATGAGTGAAATAAGCCAGATACAGAAAAACAAATAATGCACAATTTCACTCATCTGCAGAATCTAAAAAAGCTAAATTCAAATTAGCAGAGAATACCAGGGTGGTTACCAGAGGCCAAGGGAGGAGTAAAATGAAAGAAGTTGGTCAAACGTTGGAAACGTTCAGTGATAAGATGAACACGTGTTAAGAGACCTAATTTACAGCAGAGTGACTATAGTTAATAATAATGCATTGCATACTTGAAATTTGCTAAAAAGAATGCCTTTTAAATATTCCCAAGACACACACACACACAGGCAAGCATGTAAGCTGATGGATATATTAGTTAACTTGATTGTGCTAATCACTTCACAGTGTGTATATATAGAAGAAATTACATAGTATACCTTCACAAAACATCCGATTTTTTGTCAGTTATACCTCAAGAAAGATGTAAAAATTATAATCTGATACTCCTTTTCAGTTTTTCACAAATATCATAACATTATTTCAAAAATTGCACATACATTTAAGGGTTATCAAAAATAATTCTAAGGTAGCAATTGTTCTCTGAAATATAAATTTATAATGAATGTATTAAACATGAGTTATTAACATTTATGGCAGATAAGCTTAAAAACAACAAATCTATCTCAGAAAACAGCTTTCCTTTATATGTCTGTATGTGTATGTCTTTACGTATGCATGAATATATATGTATTTACATCTATTTAAATACACACATATATATGCAAATACATATACAAGCATATCAATACATTCAAATCTATTTTAAATTCATACTTTGAACTTATCATTGTGCTTAAACTTATGCTGGTGCTAAGTTTATCCTAAAGCAGTGAACCTTATGATGCTTTAAAAATTAATTAGTCATCTAAGTAAGTTCATTATCATTTAAGATCTATTTTAGCTACACATTTTAATATTCTGTTTTTGTTGCAGAGCTATTTAGACACAGTCATTCATGGATAATAAGTCATTTATTCTTCATTACCTCTTAGGATGGATGTAGATATTCATTACAGCCAGACAACAGACTCATTTAGCTGCATACAGTACGTGATTATATACTACCCCTACGAGTAGAATGCAAATTCCATCTCACATTAGTTCCCTTTTACTTAAGCAATCTTTCCAGTTGCTCAGATATTTTCTTTTTCTGCTTTGCTGCCAGAAAATCACTGAGGTTTTATTTTAAAAAAGAAAAAAAAATAGCAAGAAGAAGAAAACTAAAACAAATCTAGATAGCAAAAAGTGTCTAATTTAGCAGGCAGGTTCTTTCCACTGAGACTGGCATGGACTCGTGCAATTTGCGTATGACACCATGCTTTCCCAGTGGAAATTTACACCCTGGTCAGCTTAACCTTAAACCAGATGAGTTTCTGCTTTTAAAAGCAGAAGACCTTAACAAATCATTGATAGAACTGGGTACAGTTGGGAACTTTAGTGAGTCAAAGAGAGAATGTCAATTTAAATTGCATGAACGTATATTAAAAAGTACATTTAGCATTCATTTTTATAAAATTAGAATTCAAAAACTAGTCAGTGCATGACTAGAAAATAAAGATGTCTCAGGATGTCACTGTGTTTTGCTCTACAGCTACTTATTCTCAAGCTTGTAGATGGGGAATTATTTTCTTAATGATAACAAACAATAAAAAAAATAAATAATAATATATTTTGTGAATATAGCATATGCTGAGAATATAAGAAAATTAATGATGTTGTTTGCCGACTAAATTCTAAATTTTATCTATGTGGTCTATCCTATACATTTACCATTGGATAGTAAATGCCCGCATGATACGGTATTTTTGAAGTCTTACCATTTTTGGTACTATACCCAACCTGGTTTTTATATTTTACCACAGTTGCTAGGAGTACATTTTATTGTTGTTATATGGATGTCTGTTACTGAGTATTGTGTCTCCAAGTGGCTTTTTCATCCCAAGATTGCCTACAATTGCCTCTCTGTCACCACAGCGGATATTTCAACAGAAAGCCTTGAAGGTGTTCACTTATAATATTTTTGTGTTTGTTTCTGGAAGGGGATATACCCATTTTAAGTGAAAATATTGTCTTACTGGTAACATGCATGCTCGATTGGACTACACAACTGCTGGGTTCCATTCTTAAATGACCACTGTCTTTGTACTTTGCCAGCAGAGTGGTTCCTACTTCCTAAGAGTCCACCATCATTTTGTGTCAACCAGCTGCTTATTTTTGCCTCCGTAGAAGTTTAAAAATGGTGAATTACAATATTTTCAATTTGCAGTTCTGCGACTGGTAGAGAATACCAGTCTACATCTACTCACGTGTCAGTGTTTTGAATTTTGTTTCCTGTGATTTCTCTGTTTATAGAATAAATCTATTTTTCAAGATAGAGTTCTGTCTTAAAAAACAAAACTTTACATTTAGAATAGTTTTACATTTAGAGAAATATTGTGAAGCAAGCCCAGAGGGTCTCTATATATCTCCAAACCTTATTTCTGCTCTTCGTATGACATATTTGTTACATTTAATGAATTGACATTGACACTTTATTAATAATGAAATATATATTTTATTCATTTTTCCTTATTTGCCAAGTATCTTTTCTTTGTTTGCTTAAGGATCCTGTTATAGAAGCACAGTACATTCAAAAGTACATTTATAATTCATTTTTATAAGATTAGCACTCAAAAACGAGTAAGTGCATGCCTAGAAAATAAAGACATCTCATGATGTTATTTTTAAATTTTTTTTTTTTTTTTTGCTCTATAGCTATAGCTACTCACCCTCAAGTTTATAGATGGTCAATTATTTTGTTAATATAACCAGATATGCTGGGAATACAGGAAAATTAGAGATGTTGTGTGCTGAATAACATTCTAAATTTTTCTCAGCGTAATCTATCCTGCACGTTTATTATGTCTGCATACATGACACATGTTTTTTAACTCTTACCATTTTTACTATTCCATCCAACTTAGTTTGTACATTTTACCAGTGTGGCTATGTTACGTGTGTGCCTGTTACTGAATATTGAATATTCGAAGTAGTCCCTGAAATATTTGAAAAGATCAAGTAAAGTTTTAGCAAGAAAAGAGTTTATTAAAAAAAAAAAGAAAGAAAGAAAGAAAAGAAACAAGTTTATTAGTGAAGTGCAGTTTTGCATTTTATACACAACTTTGAGGAGTATCAGCTCCTTCTTAGAAATCTCCCAGGGTCTCAATTAACTCTGTACTCAAAACAATCCATCTTTAAGGTCTTGATAAAAACCTACCTGTAAGTTTTTGACAGTTTTGAGTTCTGGTCAAATATGTTTTAGAATATCTTTCACTTGGGACTTATTGTATCTTTCTATCATAACTAAACTGGCTTTGTGTGTTTGGGGGAGAAAGATTACAGGGGTAAATTTCCATTTTTCCACATTATATAAAGGTACATGATATTGATGGAAACTATCATTGTTATTTCAAGCTTATCACATGGCCAAATATAGTGTTTGGTAGGTTTCTTCACTGTGGAGTTACATTTTTTTTTTTCCCTTCCAAACTGTACTCTTTGAAAGGAGATCATTAAATGCAGCCCAAACTTAAGGTGTGGGGAGTTATGCCCCACATTTTTGAGTGTAGAATATCTACATAAATTATTTTAACTCTTCTGCAGAGGATAATAATCTATATCCAGCATTAATTTTACTTATATAGTCATTATTTACATAAGTATGGAGTTATACAAATTAATATTTATTTTATACTTTGTAAATAACCAAGTACTATACACTACACTATCACATTTTTGCTCAAATTGTTCTCAGCTTTGGCCATGGGAAGCTCTTTCAGTTGGATCCTCTGTCTCTATGACACGCTCCCTATATTTAGTTTTTTAAAAATTCCATAATTTCTAGCCATTCGAAATACCCCTGGTTCATCATTTATTTTTGTGCACCAATCCTTGAATCAGCCATACCTCCAAGGACATCTGGTTCCTTTTATTGCAGAAATAATTAGAAACTAAGATCTTGGTGTTCCTATGCATTGTCATCCTAATAGATGTTATGAGGGCCATCAGAAAGTATTTTCAAATAATTGAAGCAGCCTAGCATACCTTAAATAAATTCCACCTGAATTGGGTGAATAATTCTTTTTATGACTTTTTAGATTAGATTGGATAATGTTTTGTAGGAGGTATTTGCAAGTTTGTCCATGAGAAATATTACTATATAGTTTTGTTTTCTTGTAAAATCGTTACCTCATTTGGTATTAAGGAGATGTTTTACTGAAACAATAAGTTAGGAAGTGTTCCCTCTATCCTTATTTTTTGAAGAAAGTGTAGAGAATTGGTTTTGTTTCTTCTTTAAATATTTAGTAGATTTCACCAGTGAAACCACATAGTATCTTGGTATTTTCATTGGGGGGGGAGGCGCTATTTATTATTGATAAAATTTCTTTAATAAATAGGCATATACATTTTTATTCTTTGGTGGGGTTTGATGGTGCATAACTTTTGTGGAATTTATGCATTTTATATGTTATTAAACTTATCAGTTCAGAGTGGTTTGTACTATTCATTTATTATTCTCTTAATTTTTATAGGTCAATATTCATGATTTTAATATTCAGAAATTTTGTATAAAATAAATAATAATAAAGTAAGTATATCTATGTGGATATATCCGTGTCTGTCTATGTGTTTTGTGCATGGGTATGTGTGTGTATTTGTATGTATACATATTAATGTCTACATGGATGTCTGGGTCTATAATTTTTTACCAATTTATTTGACTTGGGTAAAAGAAAAATATATGAATTGAGATACCGTAATTTGGATCCTACTTCATCTCCTTAAAACAAAACAAAAATCAGGAGTATCATCATTAGGAACTTTGACCTCCACTGACAAAAATGACAAGGCAAGGATGAAAATGAGCTTGACTTAACAGTCATCTTTCGTATTTTCTAGTGATTTTTTTTTTAACCTTCTGCTGACAAGTAAAAAAAAATGTGCTAGATTCCAACATTAAAGAACATATTTCATTTATGGCTAGGCAGGCTTGAAATTCTTCATTTCAAATCTCTACTGAACTTTAGCGAAACCTTTAAAAACTCAATTACATTTACACTAGGCTTTCCCCCCAGTCTTCAGAGTCCAGAATTCTAATGTTTGGGGGAAAGCAACCAGTCTTAAAAATCTGCAAGACCATATGAAAATCTTAAATGAGAGTTATTTCCGAAACTTTGAAGACCGAAAGTGTGGGCAAGATTTCTGTCCTTGGGAGAAAATATTGAGTGATATTTAAATTAAAAGGATTACTGATTACCTTACGTGGAATAATTCTCTGTCAAAATAGCTCGTTGGATTTTTTTAGATGTCCCCAGTTGTACGGAAGTTTGTTAGGTTAGTTTTTATCGATTCTCAAAATCACAAATAAATGGAACATTAAGGTAGACTAAACTTTAAAGAAATCACTTTTTTGTTAGGGATAATTTTCTAAAAATTTGGATGGAAATTTGTTAGATTAGTTTTTAAGAACTGATTCTCAAAATCATTAATAAAAATAAGATTAGTGTAGACTAAACTTCAGAGAAACCGCTTTTTGTCAGAGAGAATTTTTTAAAAAACAGCTTAGAGCCTTAATTCCATATGGGTATTGCACTTTTATTTTATTTTTAACGGAACTTAGAATGTGAAAGAAATATATTCTACAGATATCTTCCAAAGAGTGTAATTCATCATACAAAAGGACATTCTTTGACAGGATTTTATATACTATTTATTAGAAATGTTAAGTAAAAGCCTAGTTATATTTATTTTATTTTAAAAGAAATTGGACAAGGCCTACATTGTTGGTAAAACACAAATGTATAAAAAAAAAGGAGTAATTATTATCTTTGATGCTAATGTATTTCTCAGGAAGAGACTAAGCCTATTCACAGTACAAAAAGATATTCCAGTTTGGAAATTGTAAATGTAAAATCAGATCAAATATTTGTTCTGAGAATTTCCAGTCTTTTGATTTCTTGTTTATTCTTTAGCCTTGTCTATCCCTGCAGAGATATAGAAGTATGTTATAAAGATAAAATATTAAAACATGTTTATTTAGATAACTTTGTTATTGCATGTGTGAGAACATATGAGATTTTTACTGCAGCAACTATAACATCAACCAATGATAGATCTTATATACTGATCAAGGTTCTCCAGAAAACAGAATCAATAAGATAAATGTTCATGCAGATACAGATAAAGATATGTAGAAGAACATTAATTAATACAAGTATTGGCTCATGTAATATGGAGACTAAGAAGTCCCACCATTTCCTGTCTTTAAACTAAAGACTCAGAAAATCCAATGGTAAGATTTTAATTCCAGTCCAAGCTCAAAGTCCTGCAAATAAGGGAAGCTAGTGATGTAGGTCTTAGTTAGAATTAAAGGTCTGAGAAAGGGGAGTCAACTATGTATGTAAGTCCTGATCTGAATCCAAAGGCCTATGAACCAAGAGCTCCACTGTCTTAGGACAGGAGGAGACAGTTGTCCCAGCTCCAGAAGAGAGAAGATGATTCCACCCTTCCTCTGCTTTTCTATTTTCTTTAGGCGCTCATGGTTTGGATGGTTCTTATCCACCGTGGAGAGCACATTTTTTTACTCAGTTTACTGATGCAAATGCCCATCTCTTCCAGACACATTTTCATACACAAACAGAGAAATGTTTACCAGGTATCTGGCAATCCTTTTGCCCATCAAGTTGCCACATAAATTAACCATCATATTTTTTTTCTGATTTTCATGCGTACAAGTAGATTTTTATCTATGTGAAAAGGATTTGATGTTAATGACCAAGTTTACTGCAAATAAACTTCATAAAAATAAGTTAAACTATATGCCAATAAAAGTCTTTCTTATAATTCGTAATCAGGGTTATTTAACTTTGTTTTCCTTTAATAAACAAATACTGACAACTTACAATGATCAGGCATTGCCTTATGTGCTGGAAATATATAAGTGAATATAAATCTCATCCCTAGGTAATTTATAATTTCATAGGAAAGATACATTTCTTAGGAAATTAAAATAAAATATAGTAGGTATAGTGATGGATGTATTCAAAAGTTATTGGGAGATCTCCTTCCTAAGGAGAAGAGAGAGAAAGATTATAGTAAAGAATGTCATGTTAGCAATAGTATCTAGTGGAATGTGAAAGCACAGCTTTGTCTTGAGAGGTGAATCGGATTTAAACTGCAAAAAAAAAAAAACCCTATGAGACAGGTAAAGCATGCCAAACATCAATGCATGGATTTGGAAAAGAAAGAAGTATATGGAAAATGATAAGATGTCTAGGGTTAGAATGTAAAGTGTTCAACTGGGTTGTCAGAGATAAAACATGGGATATTGATTGAGTAGAGTTTGGTCAATTCTGTGCACAGTTGGGAACTCAATGTTGATCTTATACTTGAGAGGGGGTTGCAGGATAATTTATGAAGAACAGTAAAATTAGTTTTTAATGATCTCTTTCTCCTTTCTCCCATTACTCTCAGAAAGGTGATGTGAAGGATACAAGATAAGAAACAAGAAATTATTGGAAAACATGATCATAAAGGCGGAATAAATTGCTTTGGAGAGTCTTAGAAATAGAGAAAAGAAGATTATTTTCTAGGTTATATATTATATCATTGTGATTTCAAAAAGTTATAATTGACTTGATCTTTTGCAAATGTAATTTAATTGTTAAGTAGAAGAATTCACTCCGATGTGGGTTTTTTGTTTGTTTCTTTTGTTTTGTTTTTGAGACAGAATAATGCTCTGTGCCCGGGGTAGAGTGCCCTGTGCTACATATGATCATACAAATTTCCAAATAGCTTTTTGGTACACCTTGCAGTATGATAGCATCTTAAAACTTACAACTCAAATTTCTTAACCTTTTCTACAAATAGTCCTCTAATGTGATTTAGATCTTGCCTCATTTGGTTTAACTTGGTCCTGAATTAAATTCAGGACTAGTGCATATCAGATGTCTAGAAAACACAGAGAGCCATGCATGCAGCCTGGAGAACTGTGGTCCAGTGGATCCAGCAATTCCAGCAGTGGCCTCTGGATTCCCAGGTCTTAACCAGTGGAATATAACGCAGGGACTAACACTTGGTTTGGCAGTTTTCTAACTGAATCAGAAGCAGCCTATTTTTGGTGGGCTAGTTCCTTTGAGCTGAACTTTATTTATGGGTACAAAATCATCCCTGCAAACAAAGATTGCACCTATTCCTCTGGGCTTTGGTGATTTTTATAAATATAGAATTTTCTATGTTAAAGAAAGACATTTTGGCATAAAATAGCTAAAATGATTTATAGTATACACACGTGGATCCTGAATGGCAGAGTCCAGTTAGATTCTTCCTGATGCCAATTAAAGTTAGAGCAACAATGTAACCAGTTACAAAAAACTAGAGTCAGCAGGCTCTTCCACAATTAGCGTGGCACTGTGACACAATGTGAGGGAACGTGGCACAAGTACAAGTCTACTGAGAAACTCAGCAAAAGTCTTGTGGTTCTAATATGTCTGTCTCCGATTGCTCTTTGCATTATCTATTTTAAACCCTTTTCCTGCATGAAGTCTTGTCTCTTGGGCTGAATCTGTAACAGTTGTCATGTGGCACTGCAGGAAGAAGCTACCAGAAGTATGGAAATCTTGTCCTTGTCAGTCGTGGGCCATTGAGTCAATGCAGTCATCTCCCTCAGCTCTTCCAAGGGAAATAGGGGGAACAAAGAAATATTTGAAAGCTACTGCCAAGTCTTCTGTCACTTGTAACTCATAGCAAAAATAATTCTTTAACGGACATGAGATTCTTCTGTTTAGTGCATGGGTCTTAGTGGCAAACACCAGAGGCTGTCTCTGGATGATTGAGCAAAAATTGATTCAGTAAAAGAATATGAGAGAGTTCAGAAAATTGTTGTGAGAAATAGGAAAGAAGCTTCAGGAACTATGACTAATGACATCTATTTAAAATGGTGCCAAAAAAATAAATAAATAAAAACAGCACCACCAGTGTTGCTTTTGTTCCCCAGATGAAGCTATTTCTTTGTCAATTACTCAACTTTTATATCTGTAGAACACTGGGTTGTGTCCAGGGGTCACCAAGAGCTAATAATTTGATCATCACCTTTAAGAAGTGGCATGAAGCCTTTATCAACTTAGATACTTTCAAACTCAAATAAGGAGTATTTCTGATTTGAAGATCTTCTATTATAAGCCTGTGTACTAACCAACAATGATTTTAGAAATTTCAATTTCTGGGCTTTACATTAGTATGCAAGGCCATAAAGCCAAGAATATGTTGATTATAACCAATGGGGGTTCAACCTGCTGAGTAGTAGAAACATAACAGCTATTCACTTAATTGATTATGATTTTCTTGTCTATAAAGTGACAGTAATTTACATGCCCCAATGTATGCTCATGTTAAGCACAAAATAAAAATCAATATTCTAGGATCTTCAAAAATTGATATATTTTAAATCTGTATGTAATGTATTAATTGTTAAATGCTGAAAAAACACTTATCTGCATGCACTGTATACATACAAACATGAACACAAAATTCTAAAGTCCTATTCTCATGAGAATTAATGATAGATGATGATTTTAACCTGTGTAGACACAATTAAATTACCATAGGTGATCTGAACTCACATTCTTTCTCATCTACCAACTCTTTCAAATTAGAAGTGAAAGGTGGAAAAAATATAGGCATAAAGGACTTTAATTATTCTCAGACAAAATATCATTCTAATAATAAGTATTATTATTGATCATAACTGGTATCTGAAGTACAAAGGTTTAGTTTAAATGAAATAATTGGCTTAATGCTGATAAGGTAATGAATTAGTATGTTCATATGTTTCGTTCAAATATATCTGAAATACCATTCCAATAGTTAAGAACAAAGGCTCATATGAAAAGCCTTTAATTTCCTTGAATAAATGTTGGCTTAAACAAGAGAGATTAGATTCTAATGGCAATAGAACTAAAATAGTCATTGTTTAGTTTGACTGTATTCTTAAATTAAACCATAAAGTTCTAATATCTGAAAGTGAACTTGGAAGAGTCATTGAAAATAAAAGAAAGGAAATGGTCTTATATTGAATTAAATACTAATTTTGTAGTTTCCAATATTGCTTTCTTCTATTACTTTTTCTTAGTTTCATTGTTTTTGAATGCAGTTATTTTATATATCTTTTCATTATGGGGTATGAACAAAATTTATATCAATTTTTATGTTTGTGTAAGTTTAAGAAATAGAAGATCAACTTAAGTCAATATTAATTAAAGTTAACAGAAGTAATCGCAATAATTTTTCCCCTTTAGGCTGAGTACACACACAAAAGAACTTCAAAAATTTCATCATACGATGTAATTATAAGATAAAAATTTTATGTCCACAGAAAATCCCCTTTACTTCAAGAATTAGACCCAAATTTCTGTGACAGGAACCTTTCATATTTCTTTAATAAACAAACCAAAAATTTAGTAAACACAGTAATATACTGCATCAAAACAGCTTTAAAAATATTGATCATTTACTAATATGAACATTCATTGATAAGTATAAAATTCATTGAAATGTAACTTTAAAAATTTCTTAAAATTCACATCTGATTCACATCTGATTCACACTAGTTACATTTATGTAATATTACTTTAAATAATTGTTAAAATTTTAAAAACATTTTCATACTGTTGTTCTATTGTTAACATTTTAGAGTTTGTAGAGATCTTTACTCAGAACTAGGATTAATTTGAGTTAAAAGACTTACCCATACACATTTGTGTCAAAGGGAATTAGCATCTGGAATGTATTCTTATACATAATCTTACAAAAAAAGGAGATTTGCAGCCAGGGTTGTAGCACACACCTGTAGTACCTGTAACTCCAAAAGCTCCCTGGATGCCAGAATTTCAAATCCTGCGTGGGCAACATAGTGAAACCCTAAATCTCTAAAAAAAGTAAAATAAAAATTATTGTAAAAAAGAAAGAAAGAAAAAGAAAGAAGAAACGTTTTGCCCATACTACTCTTTGATTCTGATATTTAAAATCTGATGTTTTACCACCTCCTAGATTTTTTTTGTCACTTATAAAACATGGTGGAGTGGACCCTTAACTTATTCATGAAGACAAACTCTAGTTTGCACGAAAGTAACATGCTATTCTGATTTTCTAATAGAAGTGAGTGGGTCTCTGTGCATAAGTCAAACTCGTCACTTATTTAATAGGAAGAGGACATTAGCTTGACAATTTATGTATAAATATGTGGACACACTTTGAAAGGGCATTCAACAATACTTCTTACTATCTCTAGAAAATAATATCCACCCTATGCATTTCAGATTCTATCAGGTCATGTAAAAAAGACCACATCGCAGATAGTAAAACTTAAAATTTACTTCCCATCACTTTGGTCTCCAATCTTAACTGTTCTGGAAAACAGGAAAAACAGGAAAAATATCCTTACAGTCTTCATTTGAAGTTATTTTACAAACATCTAGATTTTTATGAAGCAAATATTTTGGGTGAAATTTTATGAAATTAATAATATTTTGACCATGACTGATAACAACAACAAATATATAGTTATAGTTTCTTTACACATAAATTTTATATATAAATAAAAATTATTTTCTTGGATTTTACAGATAGTGGTCTTTTATTTAATAGTGAATTTTAATTAAAATCACTCTTCTATTTTTTAGAAATCATGTGTTTTATGAAATATATAAAACATTTTCATGAAAGGTACTATATATTATTTATCTATCCCTTAATTTATGCACATTCATGCTATCGCATAATTTCTTTTTAGTACTGCAAACTGTTGTGTAATTATCTTCATACATGCTCACTTGAGCACATAGGTGAAACTAACTTTAGAATTTATTCAGACAGTTATAATTGTTGTATATACTTATTCCTATTGTGACACAACTTTGAATAAAGTTAAGTTTCACTTAAGTTAAGGCTGCTTGTGCAGCCACAAAGTGATTTATAATTTAAGTTCTAAATAATATCAAAGTTTAATTTTACGATACCTACATTTCTTCTTGATGTGTTGAATAGTATATTTTTTATCAAGTAGATCACTGATTAATAACTGAAGGTAAAATTTAAAAGTGCTATTTTTCCTTAAAAATTCTTTGAAAGACAACCAACATAAACGGATGAAACAAGCTCTCTGTATGCGAGTATATGTGTTACTCAGGAGAATAGTTTGTTCCCTAATCTTTTCAAAGACCTATTAATCTAAATGTGAATTACTATAAAATGAAAAGAATTTTAGGAATTATTCCTGCTTAATAACAACTGTAGTCAGACATGTTGTTCCTTCAGCCTAATTAATGGAAAATCCAAACTAAAATTGCATTGTAATTCTTCCAGCATTAGTTAGAGGATAAAGCAAGAGTCTATGAAAACATGAGAACTTTCAAAATTGAAAACGGTTTTCCAAATGTCTGTATATTTTCCTTAGAAGATTTATAACAATTATCTCTTCAAAATACAAGTACATATTCTGCATATATGGAAAACCACTTCCAAATACTCTAAATTATATCATTAGCATCAGTGATAGAATAGTTTTAAGAAATTCCTATGTGCTTATAGGTATAAGGCAGAGGTAATTATAATAAAGTATAAAAACACTAAAATAGATATAAAGAAAAATCAGATAGTAACAGACTCAAATAAATATGGTGATACTCAACTTGATCTATCTGAAATTAATTTATATTTTGAGTGTTCCCTATGTTCCAAGTGATACCGGGATTTCTTCTATAGTAGGTCCTTGGTCTTGGTGATTCAAAGAATGAATCCATAGGTCTGTGGTAAGACAAGATTTACTTTACAGAAAAGAATATAGAGAAAAAGCATCAGAGCTTCTGGAAGAGGGAAAAGCCCAATTTGGGAAAAAAACTCCTCTCTGCCTGTGTTCTTTGTCTAGGGGTATATATAGTATCATGGGTCCTTTGCAGTTACGTTTGGCCAGGACTTGGTAAGAAATGAAAGCATATGGTCCATTTCCACTGGGGAGAGGTGAGTACACTAATGACTGGATACCATCCATTCAGGAAATTTTCCAGGCCTAGGATACTTACATGAAATTGACCAGGCCCAGGAAATGGGGGCTTCCCTATTAAGCCACTAGTGCAAGGGAAGGGAGACAGAGGCCTGGGCGGAGACACCACCGTGCTCCCTCAGCTGGCAACCTAGAGGTGTGCCCCCAGAACTTGTCCAGCCCCTCTGGTTACTGGAGCCTCCTGCTGCCTCTCCCCCAACCCCCTGGTTCTGCTACAGCACCAACAACCCCAGGGTGGAGACAGCAGGTGGTCCCCTCAGCTCTGGCTGCTCTGGTAGGGTTGGCATCCGCCCTGTATCACAAGCATTATTTAGAAACTGGAATACAGGACTGAATAAAACTGATAAAAATCTCTTCCTTGCTGTACCATATATTTTAGTGGGAATCCCAGATGATAAATCAATTTCTTAAAATCTACTTATATCAGGTAATGAGAACATCTCTGAAAGGTTCTGGACTCAAGAATAAAATCATTTTGAGAGGCAAGACAAAAGGAAGACAGAGATCCAATTCGTGCAATTAAAGTGGCTTTTATCCCACCTGGAGTGCAGGTGGGGTGAGGTTCCTGACCAGGGAGAAATCCACACGTGGGCTATGGCAGACAAGGGTTTAAAGGGTTAGGGCAGCCAGGATTGGTCTGTCCATAGTTTTACCTGGTCAGGTGGGTGGAACAAGGTTAGGGAGGCCTGGATTGGTCTGTTCACTATTTCCTGGAAGGGACATGCTTTCCAGGGAAGGGATCCTTTCTGGGTGAGTCAGTAACTTGACTCTGTCAATCTCATTAAGTCAGCAGTTATCAACCTGTGGGTCGTGACCCCTTTGGGGGTTGAAGGACCCTTTCACAGGGGTTGCCTAAATACATCCTGCATGTCAGATATTTACATTACAATTCATAATAGTAGCAAAATTACAGTTACAAAGTAGCAACAAAAATAATTTTATAGTTGGGGGTCACCACAATATGAGGAGCGGGTCACGTCATTAGGAAGGTTAAGAACCACTGCATTAAGTGAAAATAAGAAAGAAAAGCAGGATGCAATGCAGTTACTTATTGGGCTGAAAAAGCCAGAAATAGGGTTTGCTGTTTACTAAGGAGAAAGCCACCAGGAGACATCCACTGGGATTGGGCTCAGGAGGATGGGACAGAGAATGAAGAGGTGTGTGGAATACTTCTACTCTGAGATGCTATGACCTCAGCTCAAAAGATAATACTGTAACATAGATGGTGTTTGAATTTTTATTTAATTTTTAATCTCTTATTCATGTGTACAAATTGGTTTCACTGTTCAAATGGTAGATGCTATCCATATATTGCTTCAAATGCACCACTTCATATCTTTTGTTTTCTCTTTATATGTCATTTTTAAACACACATTCTTTTTTTTTTTGCTCGAGGCTGGGTTTGAACCTGCCACCTCTGGCATGTGGGGCCAGTGACTTACTCTTTTGAGCCACAGGCGCCGCCCTCAAACACACACTCTTTTAAAAAGCAGTTAATCACCAAACCTCAAGTCACATTTTTTTCCATATTACTCTGTCTTTAAAAGCAATCTATTCATTTCCTTTCACTACTTCTTATAAAATTCGTATCTTTTTAAGGTCTCAGACATTTAGAGTTGCTTTAAGTAAGAATTTAGTTAAATAACTTTTCTGGATTTTATTTGCATTAGGTTTTCTTTGGGGGGGTGATCTGTGTAAAAATTATCTACAAAAATTTTATATGTTTGTAATAAATAATTAAATAAAATAAACTTAAAGCCATTTTAAATGACAATTTTAAAATACATGTGAGTGTTAAATATTTCTCTATAGCTACTATGAAGATCTAAATTATTAACTTAAAATGACATAACAAAAGGTTTATTTTCTACTAATTTTATTTCTTTTTTCTTTTCTTATGTCTTTGAGCAGATTACCATCTGTTTTTCAATATGTAGTCTTATAAAAATAACAAAAGGTAAATCTCTTTAACAGTGAGGAAAATAAAGAGGATTACCAGATAAATTTAGCATGGAACATATTTATATTAAAACATATTTGTTGTTTACACTAAATTCAAATGTAACTGCCTTTTATTTTTTCACCCTGGAAAGCCTAGAAAATGTCATATCAACCTAACAAAATTACGTTAAGCTTTGACACATGACCACTTCATAATTTGGTAGGCTATGCAATGAATGCAGGCATAAAGCTGAATTTACATTTTTGTTAAAAGTAAGACCAGGAATTAATAGTGTACCTGCACATATTGTTTAACCTGCCTGAAAATCTGTCAAGTGCCTAGTGTAGTATTCTGAATGTGACCTTATTAAAGTACAGAATTGTTATAACTTTTTAAAACTATGGGTAGCACTGTATTATTTACTCTATTGCTTTTGAAATTGTGATTTTTTAATAAAATATAAAACTGATTAATTCATTCATGCAATAAATACTCATTAAGCACCTACCATGTCTGATTTTCTCTCTCCCAATTCATTGCCCCCTGCCTTGCCTTATCCTTGCAATAAAATTGTGCAGCTGAGAGGATCCACCTACTTGAGTTAGAAATAAGGAAGAAAAAGATCCTCCTTTAAGAACATGAAGCCGGTTATGAGCCAAATCTGTCCCCCCCCCAGAGGGTATAGTGAGGTCTCAACCCCTAGTATCTCATAATGTTACCAGAATTTCTTTTTTAGTAGGTCCTTGGTCTTGGGGATTGGAAAATGAATCCACCGACCACAGGTCAGTGGTAAGACAGGATTGGTTTTACAGAAAAAGCACCAGAGCTTCTGACAGAGGGAAGAACCCAAGTCTGAAAAAACCCTCCTGCATTTTTGGAGGATCCAAATTAATGGATACAGTCCCTTCCATTGGGGCAATGTTCATGAATGTTGACAAATGAATAGATACAGTTCCTTCCATTCTGGGAAAGGGGCTGTATCCATTCATGAAGGGACTGTTTTCCCTTCATGAAATGTCCCAGGCCTAGGAAATAAAGAAATAGGTTTCTGTGTTCAGCTCTGAATGCGGGAACCCTACCTCACCCTTGGGCCTGAGAAACACTCACAGTAGCACAGCCAGAGGAGGCCCTCCTCTCTGGGTCCACGGATGGCTCTGGGGTTGGCACCAGCAGCAGTGTGGGCTGTGCCCTGATTCCCCTCAACTAAGTAGTGACCCACGGGTGTCTTCGGTCCTCGCAGGCTCTGAGGCACTTGTATCTCCAGCTGCACTAACAGACCTGGGGCAGAGATGCAGAAAGCTCGGCAGGTCCTCCGGGTGGCTGGCCCTGTCCAAGCTGGGATGGACACGTCCCCTATCAACTAAGACGACCATTTTGGGAAATAGAGTCTCTGTAGAAAGAAACAAGTTAAACTGAGATTAGGGTGGACCAGAAGTCAGTATGGCTCGCTTCCTTCCTAAAGGAGAATTTGAACACAGAGAGAAGATAATGTAAGAAAACACTAGAAAACTCCTCGTGAGGACAGAGGCAGATAAAGAAATTATGCAGCCTGCCTCAAGCCAAGGAAACCCTGAGACACCAGGAGCTACAAGAGGCGGCGAGGATCCTCGCATGGCAGATTTCACAAAGGGATGGCCTGCTGACTCCTTAACTTGGGGCGACTCGTCTCTACAACTGTGACACCATAAATTTCTGTTGTTTTCAGCTTATTCAGTTTGTAGTGGCAGACTTGGGAATCCAACAGAAATCCAACTCACAAAAACAATCTTACTTTCTCTCCCACACCTGTCCTAATGGCAATTTTAGAACTTCATAGAAGACAATATTATAACACATTAACCGCAAGATTCAGAATTCCTGTCTTTTTGTGTAATTTTCGGAGAAGAATGTACATGCTTGGGAAGTTAATCTTAATATTTTCATTTTCATATGTTTATCCCCAAAAAGTCATTGAAATGCTAGAATATGCCATTAACCTATCTTGGCTTGGGGGGGAAATCAATGGAAATAATGATAGTACTAATCAAGAACTGCACTTTTTTTTTTGAATCATGAAATTTCCATTAAAGTTGACTCACAAAATAATTGTCAAAAGATTTAATGTAATGAACAAGATAGTAAGTAAAAAGAGCTGTTATCTATTTTTTGCACTGTATATGTGTTTTTGACTCTATTCCTGTCTATATCCCTATTGCTATCTCTACCTAAGTGTATCCCTATTTTTATCTGTGTATATATGTATATATATCGTATATATGTGTAAATACATACATTGTATATATGTGTATATATACAATGTATATGTATGTATCATGTATGTGTGTGTGTGTATATTTATATATTAGCTAAATAATAGGTAACAGGGCATAAGGCAAAAAAATTCTTAATCTTCAGTAGAAAATAGGAAGTCTTTTCCAGAAAGTATCCAGCCACATAGTATGAAAACTAGAGATACATATGTCTGAATCCTTTCTAGAAACCACTCCTATACTTTGATTTTGATGAATTAAAAAATCTCTTGTAATCAAAGATTGTGCCACAATGTATAGCACTTTATTAATAATATTAAATACTTTTATTCAGTGTACAGTATAAATATAACTATGATTGGTCATGCAATTCCTGGCACAGAATAATACACTGCATTATCATTCAGAAACTTTATTTATTGATTGATTGATTTAAGATGGAGTCTCACTATGTTACCCTCAGTAGAGTATCATGGCAACACATCTCACAGCAACCTCAAACGGTGGCTTATGCGAGTCTCTTGACTCAGCCTCCTAAGTAGCTGGGATTACATGTGCTGCCACAATACCTGGCTATTTGTTTGTTGCAGTTGTATTGCTTTTGTTTGTTTGTTTGTTTTGTTTTGTTTCAGTAGGTCCAGGCCATGTTCCAACCAGCCAGCCTTGATATATGTGGCTAGTGCCCTAACCACTGAGCCATGGGCACAGAGTCCATTCAGAAACTTTAATTAAAATGCCAGTAGCATCTTAGGATTTACTTTTAGAATAATTAAGAAAGTAAAATTATTCTATCCTTTAGTCTGAGATGTAACATGATAAAATAAAAGCAATTTTAGCATGAGAGTAATGTTGGGACAATGAAGTATCGTAATCGTTATTTCATTGTGAACGAATTTTATATTCACTTTGTGAATTAAAAGCATATGACATCACCTGTGTCAAAATAAAAATGGTGACATAACATGCTTTTCAATGACTTTCAAATGTGTAAATATAAATTATCTGTTTTAATTGAGTTATATCATTCTTAGCCATAAGTATATAAAGTTTTAATTTAAACTAAACTTAATATACTACTTTTCATCTTCACTGAGGGTTAGTAGTTCAATTGGTAGAAATCATGATTATAATAACACATTTTATAGCACTGATCATGTACAAGGAATTACTCTGAACAACAGAGCAAGAAACTTGTGTGTGTTTCCCTTCACATTAATTCATGTTTAGATGGTAAGGCACTGTTTTTAGTATCAATATTCAAATGAGAACTTCAACTTCAGCAGTGAGATTCCAGAATTCATTCTTTTAAAAACCATGGGAGGGTAACATATACTATGCAGTGTAAGCTATTTATTCAAAATTGCTAAAGGCACATGTTCTATGTCCTGGTGTAAAAGAATCAAGTATGTGGAGGGTGATTTCTTTGCAAATATTTATCAGTGATTTCAGAGAGTCATGCCCTTTTTTAATACAAACACTCTGAGATGAACATGAATTGCATGTGTTGTTATGTTGTTTGGATTTACTTGATTATACTACATTATACTACATTGAATGAAATATTTTCTCTCATTGTGTCTTGCATCTTTCTCACCTAAGTATTCCCCAAGGAGCACAAATCACGCCCTCTCACTGTAGACATTCCTTCGAAATAACTTCTCAATAACGAAATGTAGAAAATAAAAACTCATTCTATTGCTTTTCCACTGTAAGAGTAAAGCAATATTTTTATTCGATAGAATTTGGTTATGATCATAAATAGTATTTGTTATTTACACTATACAGTGAAATAACATTAGGAATTGCAAATGAGGATTTTAAATGTCATGGCAAAAATTTCACTCAGTGTTTGTGAGAGAAATGTATCTGGCCACATATATTTATCTTGATGTATTTAATAAGCCTTATGTTATAATGAGTTTTTCAAATGCTTAACAAGAAATTGGAGCATAGAAAAAAGTAGCTTTAAACAATTATTTCCTTAGCTGGGGTAGATTTAATCAAAGAATCAGTGATATTAAAGGTAGCAGAAATTTATGTAGAATTCATTTGTTCTCATCTTTATATGCTCATTTAATAATTGTCTTATTATCTCTATATTGTAAACAAGGCAATGAGAACCAGACAGCTTATCTGTTATATGACAGGGGAATCACCAGGTTCTGGAGGGCAGTGGCCAGAGAAGATGAAAGGAAAACATCCAATGTTCCTTATTTCTAAACTTCGTCTGTAATATATATAATATACTATTTTATATCAAATTACTATTATATCAAATTAAACTTAGTCCTTGTGGATGATTTTGAACTGAAAGTATCTTCGTTTAGTAGAATACCTTTCTGTGAGGTTTCATATCATAGACTAGTTTTAAACCTTTTTTTTAAAAAAAGTATATGTTTTAACTGTTAACGACATGAACTATACTTCAGAACTTACTGTGACCCATTCGTTTTATATTCCAGACACAGAAAAGACATTTTTATAACTTATCTATTTTAGACAAACAGTAATACTTGATATTTTCACTCCGTAGGTAAATAAAAATATACATTAGTATTGATTTTTAGAGTGTTTCCTTCACAAAAACTTAATTCTTGCCAGTAAAAAGAAGGTCATGAGTAGAGGTTAAATGAAGCTACTTCTAACTTGAGACAACTTTTTAAACAAAAACATTCTGGTTAACCAAAGTCATACCTCCTCCTCTTAATTTTCCGACTAAGTGAACTTTATTCTTGTTCTATGGCCAAAAAATTATAGCAAATGTATAATTAACAGGGACACCTCCAAGATCTACCTATTTAATATTTCACCCTTTTGTTCATCCTTGCCAGGGTAGGATAATTAATTTAGACATTAAAAAATAATTTTCTCACATGCAGGGAATATATTTTCTGAAAATACTACAAATGAATCAAAATGTAATACTGAGTTTCTGTGTTATTATGTCTGTGGAAGTTACATCTTTTTAACAGATAATATTTTTAAAGTATTTTCTTATACACCAACTCAGGATGTAAATAGTTACTAAGAAAATATAATTGTTTAGACAATAAGATTGGTGTGCTGTTGGAGTATTTGGGGAAAATATATTACTTAGATGGCTAAAATATAATGAAATAAGTTAAACATGATTTGATTAGGGATAAAAGTGTTACAGCAAAAAATAGATAATTTTAGATAGAATACGTGTATCACATGGAGTTTAGCCTTATAAGATTAAACAAATATTATAGAGATAGAAGTTTAATGCAGAATGGAAAGGTAAAAATTGTAGTCCTCTTCTAATCATATAAATTAATGTCTGAGTCTGACATTTTTGAGCTGCATATTTCTAGACAAGTCATGTCTAAATTTGGTGCTTGTAACGCTGGCTCTGTTCTGGATAATCTCTACACTGTTTGCTAACTGATATTCCAAAATCCATGAATCCAGAGAAAAGGAAGTAATTGCAAGGTCTTATGTTGAAGAAGCAACTGAAAATTAGATAGCATAACTTGGCAATCATTGATGAATGTCTTTAAATGAGGTAAGAAGATAACCATAGAAAATAGAAGAAGGTTACAAGGGTATAGTTAGGAAACAAATGATCCTATACTTGGTTTTTGATACTTAGAACAGAAGGACAAAGATATTGTAAATTCAGAAATGCATCAAAGCTCTGTGTGTGTGCGCATGTGTATGTGTATGTGTGGACAGGAAGAGACACACAAAAAGAGAGAGAAATTATAATGGATTTAAATATTGAGTATTATTCTATATGTCCAGACTCAGTACAACCACAGGGCAAAACAGTCAATACGATAATTGGAAATTATTGTATATCAAATTTTGAATGAAATACTACCTCACACATAGATTGATGGATGGATGGATAGATAGATAGGTAGGTAGGTAGGTAGATAGATAGATAGATAGATAGAAAAGTAAAGAAAGAGATAGAAAAAAGAGAAAGGAAGGAAGGAAGGAAGGAAGGAAGGAAGGAAGGAAGGAAGGAAGGAAGGAAGGAAGGAAGGAAAGAAGGAAGGAAGGAAAGAGGGGAGAAAGGATTGCTCAGCCTTAGGGGAAAAAGGTAATGCTGTCATGTGTGAGAACATGTATGAAACTAAATGACATTATATAAAATGAGATAAACAAGGAACAGAAACACAGAAGTACAAATACTGTGTGATTCCACTTATCTAAAATATCTAAAATATTCAAACTTATAGAAGCAGTAAATAAAATGGTGATGACCAGGAGCTGGAGGGAGGCACAAATGGAAAAAATGTTTGTTTAAGATTAGTATAAGATTTATTACACAGATGTTGTGGTCTGAATATGTCTGCTGTAAATTACATGTTGAAACACAATAACCAACGGGATGATATTAATAGGTGCGGACTTTAGACAGTGATTAAGTCAGGAGAGCAGAGCTTGGGGATTGGGATTGAAGACTGTGAAAAGAGGCGTCAGAGTTCCTATTCCCCTTCCACCTTGGGCTGGGTCAGGCTGAACAGCAAAGTACCAGCCGGGAGGCAGAGAAAGCCATTCTCACCAGTCAGTGAATCTCTAGAAATGTCTGAAATCAATTTCTGTCATTTCTAAATTAATATTTTGTGCATATTGTGCTGTTTTGTTATAACAGCAGTAACAAAGACATGAAATGAATAAATTCTAGAAATTTGTTGTAAAACATAGTTCCTAATGTTAACAAAACATTGTTGTACTTAAAATACGTTCAGAGGATAGACGTTATGTTAGATGTCCATACTAAAACAAGTAAAGGAAACAAAAACGCTCACAAAAGAATACAAGACATTTTTGGAGGTGATGGAAATGTCTACTTTCTAAAACCTGTCTCTTGATGCCTTTGTCAAAGGCTACTTTCTTTTCTCTTAGCAGCTAAAATTTTCTTATGCTCCCACCATTCAGGGTGAGAAGTTAGTCTCTCCTCAACCTTGTCTGTAATTTGCACGTGGAAGGTAATTTGCAATGTCGAGCCCGGTCTCTATCCAGATGCAGCACGTGAGCTTCTTTCTGTGGTTCTGTCCCTTTTTTGAAACAGCAGGGAAAGTTGTTTCTATTTTCAAAATCCACTTCCCCATCGC
Organism: Otolemur crassicaudatus; assembly: GCA_963574585.1. NCBI lineage: Eukaryota > Metazoa > Chordata > Mammalia > Primates > Galagidae > Otolemur > Otolemur crassicaudatus. The sequence continues at coordinate 87,451 of CAUYQS010123151.1, read as the reverse complement.
TCTGTCCAACCCAGGCAGGAATCGGTTTTCTGTCTGGCGACATGCTTGTCCTGTCCAGGGTTTGAACAATATGTTGAATTCTCTTTTTGCCATGTGGAAATAAGGCTGTGTTTGGCATCAAAATTGTGTTTGCTTTTTTCTCATTCTCCTTTCTGAGCTGTGCACAAAAAGAAACTCAAGTTTCCATAAAAGTAGGAGAAGAGAGGGGTCAAAGGAAACATCAGAATCATAACCTAGCATATCAGACACAGTTCCTCACAACAAATTCGACTAATAAGTAGTTTAGTTTTTTTCACGTCTTCTCCTCACAGAGAATCTTAATTGTGATCTTTCAGACGGTAACTCTTACCTGCAAAGTAGTATCATGCTGAGAAACTATTTTCTACAGTTCCAAAGTGTCTGAAGAATGTACTTAGATATTAGCTGAATATCTGCCTTCTATTTAATTTTATTTCTTACTGGGCTTACCCCTAACACAGGTGGAATCATTCCCAAAACAAGATGAGCTCCAGAAGTAGCCAGACGGTGTGAATCAGAGAAGTGCCTCAACAGTTGACTTGTTCAGTTTCAGTCTGGTGTGTAACAATCTGGTTTCCCAGCAGGTAGCTCCAGCCATAAACAATTTCTCTTTTGAGACACTGTTCCCTCTCCATTCTCTGGACCTAACAAATGAAATAGGCTTCTGTTTCTCATTTGTAAACAGTGCGTACACTAGATTGGGAAGAAGCTTCTATGGTAGCAACAAATACCTAATTCATGAGGGGGAATTATTTTTCTTAAATCTCTCCATATTCCAAATACTCCAGGACCAAATATGCCTGGCAGAGAATGGAATAAGAGCTGGTGATCAAACATGTTAGCTTGGCTGGAGTAACATCGAGCAATTTTATTTGTCTGCTTCCCCAGACTCTTAGATCTTGCCCCTAGTCAGTAAAATTTTCCTTAGCATGAACTTTGCAGACTTGGGAGCTCTTAATGTAAACTGTTTACCAAAACTCTCAAACTAAAATAGGAAGGTTTTTTTCCTAAACTCTAAATTAATAAAAGAGTCTTAGAATTAAACCCACTGCTTTCTCTACTAACCTAAAAGGGCATGTTTTCTTTGAACTTTTTACTCTTATACAGATTTAGTCTCCTTCTCTGAATCACAATTTGCATTCAAGCTTTCTATCCTACCATTATTAATGGATATACATGCCCTATGAAATACCAAAGTCTATGTGTTGAAAACTCATGGGAAACTGAGGAAGGAATATTTGCATAATATATTCTCCAGTAGAAAAAAGGAGATGTCTAGGTTTGTAAATTCCACATATGTTTGTCAAGTGTGAATATGAGGTGTGCTTTATTATTCTAGAAGATTGTTTTACTCAATTCAGAAATTCTGAATCTGAGGTAGGGCTCTTAAATCTATGTCTTCTCTTATTATTCATTATTAGAAATTATGTTTTTAATAGCGCAGTACAATGATCTGCTTGCTTTATTCATTTATTTATTGTTTATTTACTTTAGCTACACTGTTCTCACCAAGGATTTTAAAGCATGCATTCATTTGATAACTATATCATCAACTCAGTCCCAAAGCAATCTCTAGTCTTCTCTAAACGGCAATAGCTTAGCTACAATCTTATTACAACGCATGAAGTTTTCAAAGAGATCATTGGTTGTTGACCATGAATCAAAAGTATTTGATTCTGTAATCCTAGTACTCCTGGAGGCCGAGGTGGTAGGATCACTTGAGTTCAAGAGTTTGAGATCAGCCTGAGCAGAAGCCAGACTCATCTCTGGTAAAAATGTGAAAAATTAGTCCATGTCTAAAGTCGCAGCTACACAGGAGGCTGAGGTGGAAGGATCACTTGAGCCCAGGAATTTAAGATTGCAGAGAGCTATGATGATGCCACTGCACTCTAGCCCAGGAAACACAGAAGACCTCTGTCTCAAAATAAAAATAAAAATAATAAGAAAGCAATTGCTTGTAGTTTCATTATAGGTTTGCAAAAAATAAACTTTTATATCACAAAATTATGTTTTACTGAATCACCATTTTAATGGAATGGCAGGAAAAAATGCTTAAATCACTCTTTCTGGTGTGCCATTCTTTTCCCAGACTACTTTGCCTGTTGTGGTGGTTAGGGGTTAAAAAGAGCTAAGCCATCAGGAATTGGCAGCTATAGCTTTCCCTAATATCTGTAATCTTAATATATATATACACACACACACACACACACACACACATAGGATTGGTACCAGAATCTGAATGCTCCAGAACTCGAACAACTTGGAATCCGAAAGAAAAATTCAGCAAATTTTGCCTGAAATCCCAAATCTGCTTTAGAATCGAAATGCTGGCACATTGTCCCTTTGTTTTTGTGTGTACTTTTCCTCAGCACTTGGGCCACCCATAAGCTTTGTCATCCAGTTCATTGTCAGAAGCCGCTAATGTCATGCTTTGGGGCTGCTTTTGTGTGTGTGTGTGTGTATGTTTAATATATATATATATGTATATATATATATATAATAACAACTTAAGTGTATTTACCACGGAACCTAAAAAGTGCTTTTCTTTTTTCCTTTTTTTTTTTCCATTTTTTATTCTTTTGGAGAGTAGGTCTTACTCTGTTGACCAGATTGGTTTTGGACTTTATTTCAGCCTCTTAGTAGCCTGGACTACAAGAACATGGCACTGAATGTAGTGACCCTGTATTTTTTTTTTTTTTAAGATATGATGTAATAAAGAGACTTATATAACTGAGTTACAGCCAGTGGGCCCCAAATGCTTGATATATATTGAAAACTAAACTCAGGCCAATTGCCTGGCATAGAAAAAAAATATAAGATAATATATTAAAAAATTATGAATGTGTTATATGTACATATTTTTCTTATGTTCCTTAATATTAGAGTTTTAAACAATTACATGAGAGGACTATCTTAGCATTCGTTCCTAACACAAAGAAAGTAGCAATGTCAAATTTCAAAGATTCACAGCTTCACCAGCATATTTTCACACTTGACACTGGTCATTCATTCATATTAATAAATGGGTGTTCTGCTAAACTTTTTTTTTTTTTTTATAGAGACAGAGTCTCACTTTGTCGTCCTCAGTAGTGTCACAGCTCACAGCAACCTCCACCTCTTGGGCTTAGGTGATTCTCTTGCCTCAGTCTCCCAAATAGCTGGGACTCAGGCACCCACCACAATGCCTGGCTATCTGCTAAATTAAATGAAAATCATTCTCGTTAATGTCTCAAAACACTTTCCTGTTGAAGGATGGAACTAGTTTTTAAATGAGGCACAAATTTGACCCCGATCAGTGATGTAAACAAAAATATTTTATAATATAGCTGAAACATTTTTTCACTATTCCATTAATGATACATGTAAGACCGGCATTAAGCTAAAAATATGTCAAGATTATCACACATTGTATTCATCATTTACATATGGTTTATTGACAATTCACAGCTAAGAATCATGCACAAAGATAGTAACATCATGATTCAGTGCTAATTAACTGCTTTTGCTAGAAGTCTTTCCTGTTAATATTATCGTATCATGCTCAAATATTTAAATTATGTCCTATAGATTATACATTTTATGTGGTTTCAATTAATGCATTATTCTTTTATTACTGCAACTAGAAAAAACAGGATGCACCTTTGTCATTTTAAAATTTTAATATATCCATAAATAGAATGTAGAATTAAGATCCAGATAAATATATATGGCATTACCAATTAATCATTAATTAAATTCAACTACATAATTGTGTAGAGAGAAAATATCCAAATTGGAATGGATTCTGTATTACCAAGATCACCTATTTAAAATTAATGCTCGGTTTGTAGACCTGGATGTGATGCCAAGAAATGACAGTGTTTTAGTTCACCTGTTTTACTATAACAGTTGAATTTTGAATTTTTTTTCTTTTGAAGCTTAAAACATTATTCTTTTAAGCTGAGATGTTAATTTAATCCCTAAAACTTCTTTTTGAGTAGAATTCTAAATGACAGATACAAATAAGTGAGTGTGTATGTGTGTGTGTGAGAGAGAGAAAGAGATCGTGTGAGTATTCTGATACTATTCATTATAGTATCAGAATATACTAGAATATAGTATCAGAATATACTACATGGTTTATGTACTAAACCACACAACTCATGCTTTAGTTAGTGGCAGACTCAGAGTGGTGAAGAAAAAAATGTCCCTAAGATATTCTTAGCTCATTTCTCCTTTCCATTTCTGTGGTTTGTTGATCAGTGTTAGTTTTTCATTAATGACCTCCTAGTTTCAAAGCAGAAGCGCTGATAACAAAGTGTTAGAAGTTCTCACTGTCAAAGTGAAGACAAAGTATAGTCTTAAAGATCCTTCCAAACCAATTTTTCCACCAATGACATATTACCCCAGCTCTTATTTATTTTGGGCAGGAAAGAGATTGGGAGATTACTTGTAATTATCTTGCAGTTTTAAAAGAGAAACATAAATATGAACTCACCTGATGATTTTATTATCTATTTAGGTTGCCTAAAATATTTAAACCGTTTTGTCCAACATAGGATCAGAAAGGATAAGTAGAAAATGTTTCCAATTGTCCTACGGGTTGCCCACTTCTATACTACTCACAAACCATTAAAATGAGGTAGAAATAAATTTGTTTCTGCAAATTTCCTAGCGTAAATATTTCAATAACCTAAGAAAGCCTGTCAATGCTTTCTTAGTGAAAGTAGATATTAAATGAAATTTTCCTTTCAATATTGAAAGAAGGCACTAATTCCCTAACTGCCAGTGTCACTAAGAGCCCCATATACCCTGTTATTACACAGGCAAATTATATAATGCCGTTGAGTCTACTTGTTGCTTTAATGTTGCCTTTAATTTTTAACTGTTGATGCCCAGGTATAGTTAGTAAAGGTTACACAAAAAAGACTGTAATAAAACTCTGTTTATCTATTAATTTTAAAATGCAGGAAAATACAAGAAACTAAATATATACTTATTATATGACCCAGCAATGTCATTCACACATATTTATCCAAAAGGATGGAAAACATATAAATCCACAAAGACCAACTCTAAACTTTATAGCAGCTCAATCCAAAACCCGGTAATAAAGTAAATGTCAGTGTATGAATGGATGAAGAAATGGCAAAAAATAAAAAAATAACACATAGAAATACTACTCAGCAATAGAAGGTAGGGAACTATTGATGTATAAAACAGCATTTATGACCATATTATGTTGAGTAAACAGAACAGAATTTACTGTTCAATTCCATTTGTATGAGATTGTAGAAGGGAAAAATTAATCTGTAGAATCTATAGTCTTGAAAAGCACATCAGTCATTACTAGGAACTAAAGAAAAGGGCATAAGGAGACTTTCAGGGCTTAGGAAACTTTGGGTTATAAAAGTGGCTTCTGTCTCCATTAAGGTACTGTGTATTAGGGGATATACATGTGTTAATGCTCACTTAAAATGAATGTGGCGGCTCAGCACCTGTAGCTCAAGCGGCTAAGGTGCCAGCCACATACACCAGAGCAGGCGGGTTCGACTCCAGCCTGGGCCTGCCAAACAATAATGACAACTACAACCAAAAAATAGCCAGGGGTTGTGGTGGGCGCCTGTAGTCCCAGCTACTTGGGAGGCTGAGGCAAGAGAATTGCTTAAGCCCAGGAATTGGAAGTTGCTGTGAGCTGTGATGTCAGAGCACTCTATCCAGGGCAACAGCTTGAGTCTCTGTCTCAAAAAAAAAAAAAAAAAATGTGGCTTTTATATTGTGAATTATTTCAATACATTTAATTAACTACTTTAAAATGTTACTATTTATTCATTGCTCACTATCTACATTTCACCATCCCATGGCTTTGCAAATATTCTACTTATTGGTGATCCTTAAGAGTGTAAAAGGCCCTTTAATGTTGCATTTTTTAACATTTAACTTTCAATATGAGATTTGATTATTATAGAAATAGTCTTAAAAATTCGTATGAATGGGGATAAAACATGTTCAAGTTAACCTCACATTTCCATTTGAAAAATAATAATATAATATTAATTTGAAAAGTAATTCGTAGTAGTGTAAATATGACAGACAGACGTCTTCTCTTGTATTGCCACAATATAATAAAAGCTTGTGGATACAATTTATAGGTTACTTAATTTAACTGTCAAAAGTCATTAATGATGGTTCTTGCTTATAAATGCAAATTTTCCCACTTGAGAGAATTTTTAGAATTATTTCCATTAGAATGTTTTCAATATCCATTTAGCAACGGCATCCTCATGAGAAAGGATATATATTATTTCAGTCAGCCAGTCAACAAGTATTTACTGAGCTCTCACAGGATGTCTTATATTGTGCTAAGCAAATTTATTACTTCCTTGCAAGTGCCTATGAAACATGATGATATTTTCCCAGAGTTGCTGTGAAACATATTTCACAATTTTGATTAAATAGGAATGAAGCAAAAGGGAATAAATTGGCATTTCCACATAGGATCTTTGCTTTTTTATAGACTATAGACTATATGCTTTTAGAGAAATCTTTCCCATTTGGTTATGTAAGTCATATTATACTGTAAATATGTGGTATTATAATACATATGTCAAAAATTGACACTTTTAAGTCTCAAACTTCTTGAAATGTCCTGTTAGAACTCTATTAAAAAAAAAAAAAAAAAAACCCCAAAGGGGTGGAAAATGAGATACTTGAGCAAATATCAATTTTCTTGGGTATAATTGTTCCAGACAAACTGCCTTAATGCAAGATTTTTTCCAATACTAAATTACACATTAAAATTTCCAAATCCTAAATTCACAGCTTGAAGCAAAGAAAAGACTAGAAATTACTGAGCCCGTCAGGACCATGATCCTTTGGTTCTTCCCAGTAAGGACAGCCAGATCCTCCTTCACCCATCAATCATCATTTGCATTGCACACTAATTTCAGAGTGTTTTAGAGCAGGTCTTCAGTGTTAGCTGCTTTACAAATCACTGTGGCAAGCCATCCATCATAACAATGTTCTGTAGAATTTCACGTAATATTATTCACCCTCAAAAGTTTAGGATATAGAAGTGCATTTAGAAACATGTATTCACATGTGTACACAAGACTCAGTGAGATTTCAGGAACATGTTCTTTTTTCTTAAATCAGAATTCTCTTCTTAGTTTTTGATATACTCAGTGTAGTTTTTGGCAAATTACATAATACCTTCTTGGTTTCCTTCTAAGTATCCAGTTAGAAAATTATATAAATGTACATTGCAAATTGTCAGACACTGTGACTAATGTAGAATACTGTCTTCTAAAAATACATTCAATCATTAAATTATGAAAAATCGTGCTAGTAAATAGATGTAATCACTAGCCACTAGGTATTATCTGAAAACAGACAAAAATGGTTTTATATTTCTTTTGTGAACGTTCTGTATAAAAAGATTGCAAATTTTTGTTTTACTGATCTACATCATATGTATTCTACATTTTGTACAAGTACAAAATAACAGTGATTTAAAGGAAAGCATTATACTTACTATTTTTTATTTTGTGCTATTTTAAATGGAATAATTCAACAAAAAGAATGCTGCCATGAAAACAGTACACACACCATTTATAGCCAGTGTTCAGCCCATTAGTTTAAAGGAAGGAATTGAAGAATGTTTGTTATTCCTGTTAGAAGGAGTAACCCAGTCATTTCTATCAGTGGTTGACTTAAGGGTAAGTTACAATTTAAAATTTCCTACTGTGTTAATAGCAGGTACCAAAAGTTCAAAAGAGTAGCAGTAATTACTTCTCCCAAAAGCAGAGATTTACTGGGAATATCATGCAGTTTAGCATTACGCATATCCTGTTCTTTTCTTTGTGATTTAAAATACATGCAGTTTTAATTTCTGCTCCTAAGATATCCGAAGACAGTGTCATAATCAGTTTAGTTTTTACGGCTATTTCAAAGTTATATGTGTTTTCTTATAATTCAGTTTCTATATGAAAGCACATAAACAGATCTAGTATTATGAATGATGATTGATTCTGAACATCTCTGATCAATGATGTGACAGATCATATATGTAACCGATTTCTCAACATTGAATTATTCTGGGTGTAGTAAGAGTCATAACTGAGTAATTCAGGCACTGTCAGAAGAATTCCGAAAATTATCACACAGGCTGTATTTCTTTCTAACTTGCTTAAAGTTCATAGTCAAGTGTTTTGTGTGTATACCACTCTACTCTTTGGGGATGACCTGTATCCTATTGAATTCTGTGGTAGGTTTTATTGTCTTTTCCTCTCCACTCCTTTGACAATCTTCTCGGTTTACTGCTGAGCCCCTGCCATGGCATTGGAACTTCCTATTCCTTCTTGTTTTTGAACCTTCCCACTATCCAGGCCTCTGCTCCCCTAACTGCTGTGTGTCATTCTCTGCTCCCATAATAGCATCACTGAACTAGAGCTAACACTTCTCTTGCTGTGTTTTATTACCATCTGGTACATTGACAACAATTTGGACATTGCCTTTAGTGCTCATTAACTCACAGTTATTTTAATGATGTATTTATTTATTCCTTGTTACTGACTTCTCACTTCATCATAGGACTCTGAGGATGAAGAGTGAATCAGAAGCCAGGACAGAGATCACCAGAACAACAGCCATTATGTACAACCCTGGTTTTAAATAAAGCTCAAGCACCTACCTTGTGCTCTCCACAAGAAGTTCATTCTTCACCTTGAGAGGCCCAGGTTTCCTGAGGGAATACAGGTCAGCGGCTTGCTGGTTTTTCACATACACTGAAGAAAATGGCTTTTTAGTTCCCCTCAGCTTGACCAGACTTGAGAGATTTCTTCTGGGTCATAGGCCCCTGCCCTTCCTTTTCTTAGAGCATTTACTTTAAATAACTCTCCAACGTAAATGCTTTTGTTGTTCTTTTGAAATATAAATCTTCTCCCAGACTCTTTTCAGTTTTAAAATTTAGAAATGTCCTTCTGAAGGAACCGGGGGCCATCTGTTTGAGATGCAATCATCAGGAAAGTTAGAGACCCTATGTTCAAGTTCGGGTTGGGGTAGGGCAGTAACCTAACTTCCATAAACACTGGTTATTAAGCACAAAATAATCGATATCATCCAGAGTGAGCCACGTAATTTATTTCAGGAAGGGTCTCTTTTAAGCTTGAAATTAAAAATTATATAAATTGAGTTGTATATCATAATTACATATTCTTACATTGTATAGCATATCATAATTTATATTTTATATACTTCTATTCTAAATATTGAGTATGCTAGTCCTTTAATGCAGCAAACAGAAGTGGTAGTGAGCCAATGGGAAGCAATCTCTACTGCTGAAATATAATTTTAACAGAAGGACTGGAAAAAGAACTTTGCTAACGTGGGCGGAGGAGATTTTACAGGAGGGGCATCTGAAGGGAAGTTTCAGGGGGACGTGTCTCAGTCTCAAAAGGACTCAGTTTGAGCTGTAGAGACAGGTCTTGCTTCCTTTGTGAGGATAGCAGTACTGTGACATAAGATTGTCCCATAAAGGTAGTCAAAACACATGCTTTGCCATCATTTCTATTATATTAAACGTCTAATGACCAAAAGAAATCAACAACACAATATTTAACTAAACTTTAACTCCTATCAACCAAGAGGCATTTTCATATAAGGGTGACATTTGCTAGTTGAATGTCCTTAAACATATTATTTTCAATTTCAATTCACTTGTTAAATCTTCCCATTCTAAGATCCTTATTGATAAGAATCTATCAGGGATGTTTTAGAGATAAATGGAAGATAGTAGATGTAAATATACTTTTAGGGATAAGTATGCAAGTATTTCTATCATTTTAATCTGCTATTATAGCAGTCTAAAAAAGAAAATTTTTTATACTCCTCACCTGTCCTGCTTTTTATTTTCTCAATAATGTTTTACATTTTTTAAATTATGATGCTATTTACTTATCAATAATGCATATATATATATATTTTTTTTATTTTTGCAGTTTTTGTGCGGGGCTGGGTTTGAACCCACCACTTCCGGTATATGGGGTCAGTGCCCTACTCCTTTGAGTCACAGGTGCCACCCCATGAATGTTTTCATTGTTAATTTCCCCTTCTTAAATTTAAGAATTTGAGAATAAAACTCTTTTTTCTATTTTGTTTGATTATATTCTCAAAGAGCTTGATATGTATCACAGTAAATGGTAGGTCCCTAATAACGATGAATGAATGACTAAATAAATGCTTAAAAATTGGCAAGACAGGTAGAATAAAAATCCTCTTTCTCATTCTCAAACACTGATTACATAGTTGGAATTCAATAATTGATTGCTATATATTGTCCACTTTGTCAGTAGGTATTTTAGTTTGAGCTGCTTTCACAAAGGATTATAGTTTAGAAGGCTTATGAACAGCAGAAATTAATTTTTCTTAGTTCTAGAGGTTAGAAGTCTGAAAGCAGAGAGCCAGCATGATTAGGTTCTTAGGAGGGCCCTCTTTTGTGCTGCAGACCACCAATATCTTGTTGTATCCTCACAAAGTAGAAAGATTGTAAGAGAATTTTCTGGCTTGTTAATAGGACGCTAATTCTATTATGAGTGCCCCACCTTTGTTACCTAATTACCTTCAAAAGCCTTACAATTAAATACCATCACATTGTGGATTATATTTCAAAATATATATTTTGGAAGGAACACGAACATTGCATCCATGGCAGTGAGAATCAGAAATGATAAATTTGTGCCCATATCTATGTGTAAATATCTATTTGTGCCCATATTTTATTTTTGTCCTACACATAACACATTCTTAGGCATATTTTAAGTAAAGGTGTGCGAATACATATTTAATTTTTGTACCTTTTCTCTATAATTCTAATTTTTTTCATATCTTATATAAACAGAATATACCATACGTGGAATAGTATTAGGCATCTGTACTATTGATCTTTTTATTCAAAGGCTAGTTAAAGTTATCAAATTCTCCTAACACGTGTGAAAGAGCTGACTTTCAGTTTGCTTCTACAAACCCAGATCTTAGAGGACAAGGTAGCTCTTTCTGAAATCTTAAGCACATATGGACTTATGCTGGATAGAAAAAAAAAAAAATCATATCTTTTGTGAGTTTCTTCTGGCATGCTAGGATTTCTGCTTGTAAATCTAGTTGGACTTCAGTTTATGCAGACACTCATATTGTTAGGCTAAGCAGTTAGTTAGAGATGAGTAGGGTGAACAGTGGATGCTTAGGCTATTTTAGGCTATTTGCCTTGTTGTCAGGCCCTGCCCGGTGCCGTCCCCTGCCCCGCGCCCCTGCTCTGCCCCCGCTCCGCCCCGGCTCCCCCCCCACCATGTTGTCCCGCCTTACAGATGTTAGAATCTGGTCACCCTACTCAAAAGTTGTGTATAAAATCCAAGCACTGCATTCACCATGATGCCTGCAGTCTCTAGGACAGGTCCTGGATTGCTGCACAAGTCATTACTAGTCAATAAAGTCTTCCTTTTCATGCTAAAACTTTACCTGGTCTCGCTTTTGTCTCTCAGTGTCACTCTCAAGCCATCACTGTAATGCTCTAACAATATTCCTATTGCTGTGGCAACATAGTGCTTTTAAAATATCACAGATTTATTTTATTATCATTCTAGAGATCAGGATTCCATAGTGGGTTTTACTAGGCCAAAATCAAGGTTATAGTGTAGTCGTTCTCCCTCTGGAGGCTCCAGGCAAGATTCAGTTTATGTAACACTTCAGCTTCTAGAGATTGCCCACATTCCTTGCTTTGTGGCCACCTCCCATCTTCAAAGCCATCAACACCCAGTTGTCTTTCTCATATCACATCACTCTGACATTGACTCTTCTTTTACTGTTTACCTTCTGCTTCCACTTTTAAAAACTCTTGGGACTACATTGACCCTAGCTGGTTAATCAGGGATATTGCCCCTCAAAAACCCTTACTGTGAACACATTCGTAAATATATATATTTTTCATGAATGGAATAATAATGACAGATGGCCTGACCTTAGGATGTGGGCGTTTTATGCTAGCATTATTCTCTCTGTTTATAAACATAATGCATTTGAAAACTATACATTTGCAAACTGGAGGTATTTACTGGGCTATACTCTTCATCTGGGAATGGGAATTTAATTATTAACCTTAAAGTAAAACATTTGAGAAAGTGTATTTGATTTTTAAGTTCACAGGGTGATATTTAATAAATAACTGCTTCAGTGAACTGGAAGGTTAGCCTTTAAATAAGTATTAATTTATTTCATCTTATTACATGTTAGAAGAGAAATTGCAGGAACCCTGTACTTCAGGGTTGTATATTATAATAAAATGCATACAAGCTATATGGCAGTGTAAATGCTGTCTCCAAAGGAAATGCTATACCTGAATAATTGTTTCATTTATCAATATATATTTTAAATGTATTTTTAAAAGAATATACAGGCAACAGGCCATTTGCCAAATAGCTAAGTAAACGAAGTCTTCTCACATTATCTACGTATTTCCTCTTCCTGAAATACTTCAAAGAGCAGATGTTTTTTATTAAACAAAAACCACTCTGCCCATATAGTAGGAAAAAGTTAATGTTTTACCAGTTTCTTTAATAATTTATAAATTATTTGGCTAAAACGTACATGTGCAACTATAAATAAGCCTATTTACATTTTACAAAAGCTGTTGACATTGTCTAGGTTATTTAGAGTCCATCTGGGCCCTATATACACAGGCGCATTATATATCTGTATATCTATATATTAAATGTCATATATATTTTATAATCTAGAACAATTTTGAAATGTCCAAGGCAATTGCAAGTGAATACATTTAGATTTCAAATAGTGAAAAATATAGCAACCTAAAACTCTAGAGGCAAAGAAAGTATTTTAGATAAACTTCAAATTAAATAATAGCAAAATAGAGATCACATGGAAAATTGCCCATTTTTCATAGGGAATTACATGGTTTTATGCATCATTTAATGGAGCTTTCAAAATTTAACCCCCAAACTTGCCATTCTGTTTTGACCAAAATATATAAGTATATTAAAGTATTGTGTTAAAATTCTCATGCCCCCACTTTCCTTGAGAAAGACAGCTTCTTACGCTTATTTCCCTTTCAATTAGAAGCAATGCATTCATTGTATTTTCTCTCATTTTCTAATTTTTGCTGCCTTTGTCTTAAGCATGTTTTGACTTTTCTTCTTCAATTTGTTGTTGTGGACTCAAGTAAAGGTGTTTAATTTTGAATTTATTAAATAGTTATGACTGTGAAATATTTTGTCTAGTAATAATACCCATATGCCTTGCTTCAATCAGTGATTCTCAAACATGGATGCAGCTTATATGACTCAAGCAGTTTTGAACAGAAATCAATGTTCAGGTCTTCACCACAGAAATTTTATTTAAGTTAGTCTGAGGGGTAGCATGGCCGTTCCAGACTTTTAAAACTCTCCAGAAACTTCCAGGATGTCTCCAAAGTCTAACAGCATTCTGGGAGCTCTGACTATATCAAGGCCTAGGCACTTTTCTTAATTCCTTCTGTGACACGTATATTGTTAGTTGTTTGAAATAAACTATCTCTGATTCTAAAAATGTCTCAGTAGGGTAGATATTATTGTCCCTATTTTATTAGTAAAACAGATATTAAGAACATCTAAGTAACTTACTCAAAATTATAGAGCTAATTATTTTACAAGTTGGGATTAAAGCAAAGGTCTGTTAGACTACAAGTCTCATCCTCCTCATTTTTTTATTATTTAGGGAGTAGCACAATTTCCAAAATTCAGGAGCTGTTAAAATGCATGTTAAACTGTTACCTCAAATGGTTTTATGTGAATATTTCTAATTTTAAGCAATAAATTCTTGCCACCAAATTCAGCTTAAATGTAGGTGTCCGAGTATGAAACAGAACTAAATATTTAGATTAAATGTTAGAGAGTGTTCTCTAGTTTGCAAATGTTTAATGAAGAAATGAAGTGATACACAAGTATATGATGAATCATTACTGCAAGACCTTGCGGAGTCTTTTCCTCTCCACTGACGCTGTTCTAGACCATATGTGCCCTTTTCTCATTGAACTTACATGGCATCCATGTCTTCTGTAGAGCTATCTATGTAGTCAATACAATTATAACATTTTCTAAAATTTTTATCTGAATGCAAAAGAAGTTAAAATTTGAATTGTTTCACTTTTAAGTGATTAAGTGAAATATTCTTGAAGTTTTTTCTGAAGATTATGAGTGTTACCTTTTTCAGTCAGTTATGGATTGTGCTGAAGGCCTGGGATGTGAAGCTTGAAAATATTTGCTAAATTAATTTATTATGTTGTATTATGTCATGAGAACCTGAGGAATACCTAACAATGCTATGGTTGTGCATTTTGAAATTAACCACAATCATGAAGACAGCCTGAGAAAGAAGTAAGATCGGTGGCCCACAAGAAATAGCCCTCTTTTTAACCTGGCACGGTCACTATACTTACCACATCCCTCATCTCTCTCTTGACCCCTATACCCCTCTAATGCATATGACTCTTCCATGCTGGACTAGAGCTTATAGAGGAATTTTTTTTATCATTTCATTTTACTTTTCTAAAAAAACATTGGCATATTTAAGGGAAAGTTAATTTAAACATAACTAGAGGATCTTGATTTCAGTGGTAATTAATATCACCTGATAATCCACTACACACCTATTTTTTTGTGTGTTTAGGCTTTATATAGCAAGTTGGGCCTATGTTTTTAAAAAGTGTGATTTTGTCTTATTTAAAGACCAACGGTGAGTATTGGGAAAAGAAAAAGACTGAGAAATTGCTTAAAATTAGGTAATTATCAAAAATAAATGTGAGACATAATAAAATGAAAACCTTTTCTGCCTGTAGGAGTGAATTAAAGTTTCTAGCCATCCAATGTTAGCTAAGATCTCTTTTAAAAAGAAGACAAAATAGGCATTTTTACTACATGTGGTTTTAATCAGTGAGATATAATTTTCAGTTCCTTTGATTAATGAGTACATTCTCAGCTAGCTATTAGGTGTTACCTATTTGTTCAGAAGCCAAAGAAACACTCCAACTTAACTGGCTTAAACACACTTTTTGACTTACTTAATTAGCTTCTCTAGAGTTGCTAATAACCATATAGCCTTGACTGTGAACCATGTAATTATTTTGACATTAATTCTCTCCCTGGGATATCTTATTCTTGATGTCATCATTTCCGCACTTCAATTTCTGGTTAGTAATTTTACTAGTGTAATAAAACTACTACTGTAAGACATGCAGGAATATTATCCTTTGAAATTTTGTGGGATAAATAGGTGTCACTTTTTATTCTCACTCTAATAGCAACTGTGTGTTGTATATTATCTGCTAATTTACCAAAACAGTGAGGGGAGAAAACTAGTTATTCACCCTTAACAAAAATGAATCAATGCCAATTCTATTCAAAACATATATGCACAAACTTTTTTTTAGTTTACTTTGTGCTGCTATAACAGAATGCCTGATACTGAGTAATTTACTAAAACACCAGAAATTTATTTCTCATTGTTAGGAAGGCTGGAATGTGTAAAATCCAGGCACCAGCAGCTGGTGAGGGTTTTCTCACTACATTCTCACGTTGAAGAAAAACAAAAGAGCTACCAGGCTAGCAAGTGCTTTGGGAAGCCTCTTCCATAAGGTCCAAATTGCCATTAATGATGAAGCAGTCCTATTTATTACTAACAGCCTAGTCACCTCCTAAGGGCACTATCTCTTTTTTCTTCCTTTTTTTTTTTTCAGTTTTTGGCCAGGGCTGTGTTTGAACCCGGCATATGGGGCCAGTGCCCTACTTCTTTGAGCCACAGGTGCTGTCCAGGACTATCTCTTAAAACCTTCCCATTGTCAGGGCCTGGGTTTTGGAGGGGAGATGTCCAATCCATAGCAAGTGTGGACATTTGCATTCAGTGTTACCTTGGTTACCTTGAGAAACTTAGGCTCACTGAGCTCACTTTTTTTTTTGGCAGTTTTTGGCCAGGGCCGGGTTTGAACCTGCCACCTCCAGCACATGGGGCCAGAGCCCTACTCCTTTGAGACACAGGTGCTACCCTGAGCTTGCTTTTTCATCTTTATTATTACAGAATTAAGGGTGTCTGCCACATTGTTAAAATAATTTTAAGCAAGACAATATATGAGCTTTTATACTAAAACAGAGTGATTGATATGGGATTAATAAGCATTGTTAAGAGACTAAAATTGAGAACTTTTTGAGTTTTATTTGTTTTCTTCATTCTCGGTAACTACCATAGTTAACTGTCATTCCATAGGTTGAGTTTGCATTCGTGGAGTGAGTAGATGATGGAAAGGAGATTTTCCCTTGCTTTGTTCCTTGTGTTTATTTAGGAAGAATTTCATCCTTTCTGTATATTCTGGTTGTGAAAATGTTCCGCTTCATTTTGGTGAATACTTACATATTTGGCTTGAGAGACTGGTGGTTGGTTCTCAGCTCTGCTTTCCCATCAAAATCAGTAGAGAAGACACAAAAACACAGACATCCTGGCCCCAAACGGCGGAGGTTTAGATTGATTTGTTGTTCTTTCTTTCAATTTTTAAATAATTCTCCCATCTTTATTAAGGTATAATTGACAAACAAAAAGTATATATATTTAAGGGGGACAATGTCACGTGTTGCTATACACACGTGTTGTGAAATGATTACCAATATCAAGCTAATTAACATATCCATCACTTCATACAGTCACATTTTAAGTTTTTTGCTGTAAGAACACTCAGAATCTTCTCTATCAGTAAATTTCAAGTACAAAGTATAGTCACCATGCTGAACATTGTGGTTCTAGAACTTATTCATCCAGCAAACCGAAACTTTGTGCCCTTTCACCAGCGTCTTCCCATTTTCCCCACTCTCTAGCTCCGGGTAACCCCCAGTCTTCTTCCTCCGTCTATGCGTACGGCCGTTTTAGATTCCCATGTAGTAAATAAGATCGTGCACTATTTGCCTTCCTGGGCCTATTTCCCTTATCAAAACATCTTCCAGCTTCATGTATACTGTTGCATGCTGTCACAAATGGCAAGATTTCCTTCTTTATACGGCTCACTATTATTCCATTGTGTGTATGGACATATATGTGTGTGTGTGTGTGTGTGTGTGTGTGTGTGTCATTTCTTTATCAGTTCATTGACTGATGATCACTTATGCTGATTCCACATCGTGGCTATTGTGAATAACACTGCAATGAGCGTGGGAGTGCAGGAATCTATTTGAGATACTGATTTTATTCTCTTTGGATATATACTCTGAAGTGAGGCTGCTGAATCATATGACAGTTCCCTCTTTAATTTTTTTGAGAAACTCCCATACTGCTTTCCATAATAGCTGTACTAATTTGCATTTCCAATAACACTATAAAAGAGCTCACTTTTGTTCACACCTTTCCCAGCTTTAGACATTTTTTTTTCAACAGCATTCTTCCTAACAGGTATGAGATGATGTACAGTTGTGGTTCATTGGCATTTCTCTTCTGATCGGTGATGAGGAACATTTTGCACATATCTGTCATGTCTTCTTTGAAGGATTATCTGTTTTGGTCCTTTGCCTATACTATATTACACTGGTCATTTTTCCCCTTCTTCTTCTTATTATTGTTATTTTGAGACAGAGTCTCACTTTGTTGCCCTCAGTAAAGTGCTATGGCATCATAGCTCACAGCAACCTCAAACTCTTGGGCTTAAGCAATTCTCTTGCCTCAGCCTCCCAAGTAGGTGGGACTATAGGTGCCCACCACAACATGTGGCTATTTTTAGAGATATGGGTCTTGCTCTTGCTCAGGCTGGGCTTGAACCTGTGAGTTGAGGGCAATCCACCCGCCTCAGCCTCCCAGAGAGCTAGGATTACAGGCATGAGCCATGGCTCTTTTTCCTTACTATTGAGTTGTTTAAGATATTTTTATATTTTAATATTAATCTCTATCAGACAAAGATTTTTTAGATATGACCCCAAAGCACAAGAAAAAAAAATACACAAATGGAATCACATTAAACCAAATAATTCTGTACTGCAAATGAAAAATAAGAGGAAAGATAATATAAAAAATGGGAAATAAATATTCTGAAACCACAAGTCTGATTTGTTCCATGTAATTCTATTCAACAAAAATTTTTAAACAACAATAAAAAATAGGATTACAACTTAGGACAAATACAAAAATAATCTGTGTATTTATTCCTACTACACATGAACTATATCTCTGATTATTTTACAGAAACATAAGATAAGAAATATGATATTTTATAGATAATACAGTTCAATTAAACTAGATTTTTTTATAAACCTGTATGATAAAACTGTAAAACAAAAGCTTATCAAACTGTGAGGTGGAAATAAATAATAGTTTATGTTAATTAAGTTGTGAATTTTAGTAGTAAAAAATGTCCTGAGGGTGATTTACACTAGCAAAGTGAAAGCTTATCCTCAGAACTTAGATGAAATTTCACCTCACGTGAACCTGTTGGATGAACCTTTGAACTAATTAATTATTTTATAAAAAAATCCACATTAATTTATTCAATTTGTACTTGAAATTTTTTTGACAAATGATGTACTACATGCATTGTTTCATGAGCTGATAACATAAAATAGAGTAAATGATGAAATTTATTTTTACCCACTTACATTAGCATTACTAATTTTAGAGTTTACATTTCAAAATCATTTCATAAGATAATTATTCTGATAATGATTTGATAGATATGATAATAAAAGATATTTATTTCAAAGAACAGAGAAATGATGACTAATTTCTCATAATTATACAAACATCTTATTGAGCCAATTAAATGAACAGAAGTAATAAAGAGCATTCATTATTTATGTCTAACACAATACCACACATTGATTTTTATGATATAATAAATTCTGTACAGCTCAGGAAAAAAGAGATCTTCAAGATTCATCTTATTATTTTCAATCATTCATCTATATTATAAGTCTGGTGCAAAAATCCCACTCATTTGAATATTGTCAGCTTTCTTGAAGTGTAAAAGAGAATGATAGTTAGAACAAAATAAGCCCGTGGGGTGGGGGTAATTAATCTAGTTATAGATACACTAAATAGATTCTTCCAATGTCTGTTCAAACAACGTGTATTTAGACATCACTTTGGATACAGTAGCACATTTTCATATGATGTTTAAGCAAATGTTCTCCAATATTATAGATTTGGGTACTGTGGTAGGCATAATTCTAAGAATAACTCTCAATGACTAGCCCACTGCAGAGTCTCGTCCCCTTGAAATGTGAGTAGAGCTTATGGATACAGGGACATGGTACTCTGTAATTGCTGCATGGCATGGCAAAAGTGAATTTGCATATGTCACAAAAATTGTTAGTCAGTTAACATTAAAATTAACAAATCTGGGGGTGGGCATCATATAATAATATAAGCCCTTTTTTAAAAAGTGTGTTTTCTTTAGCTGAAAGGAAATTAAGAGTTTGTCAGTGCGAGAAGGACTCAAAATACCCTTGTTGACAGAAGACGGAGAGGACGATGCGGTGAGAGGGAAGAGGAGGAGACACCAGAAGCAGAAAATGCCTCCAAGTTACATGGGGGCAGGGGGCGGAAAAAGAAAGGGCAACTTCAAGCTACAGGCACCAAGACCTTGTTCTGCTAACCATCTAAATGAGCGTGGAAGCGACTTCCTCTGCAGAGGTCCAGCATGTGAGATTTTACAAGAATTCAAACTCACTTTATTGTTAGAGGGTAAATGGGGATTGCTTTCACGCTGTTTTTAATTATTTTTTAAATTTTTAATTAACAAATTAGAAATGTACGTATTCCTGGTAGATAGCATACCATTTTGATACAATATATGTATACTTTGGGGAATGGCTACATCAAGCGAATTAACATATGCATTGTCTCACATATATATTTATCTTTTGATATGTGTAGAGAGAACGCTTAAAATCCACTCAGCAAATTTTCAAGTATGTAATATATCATCATCAATGATGGCCACCCTCATACACAATATAGTTCTTGAAGTTATTTCTCCTAATGGAAATTTTGCAACCTTTGATCAACATTTAGTTAGGCAGTCACAGAAAAGACACATGTGAATCCAGCTTCTGCTCCTTTCTTAAATATGTAAATAGAGCAAATTATACAGAATTAATCATTTCTACCTCACATATTTTTGAGGATGCAGAAGAAGGGATCACAGGGTTGAAATGCATAGCCTAATGCCGGTAACATACTAAATGCTAAATAAATAAAATGAACTAACAGGAAGGACTCTGATCTTCTTTACTTTGGATGAATCATTTAATCTCTCTGGGTATTAAATTTCTCATTCATAAGAAGAACATTTAAACTAATGAAACTTTTTAGTTTTTAGTGCTAATCAGCAAGTACATTTAAGTCCCAGAAGAGCTCCTTATTCTATAGATAGCTTACGTAATAATAATGCAAATAGATTATAGCAACATAAACAGGCAACGAAAAGAGCCATATCCAAGCATGTGCAGCATTATTGAGAGCTTCATGAATATTAATTACTTCAGTTCCCATAATCCATTTACTTTGTGTCATGTCTATTAAACCCTAAGTATTTCGAAGAGTAAATACCTATAGGCAAATATAAAGTGAAGAAACTGAGAGGCAGTGTGGTTTAGTAACTTGCAGAGGACTGCATGGAGGTGAGTTTTGAATTTCAATAATTCAGGTTACGAGTCCATATTTGTGAGCACTGGGCCACATTGCGTTCATGTTGGTTAAACTTCCCTAGTCTCCATCACTTCATCTTAAGTTGGAGATTCTAACAACTTGCAGATATTAATATTTTATGAAGATTAGCAATAGTTTACAATTTGCCATAATGCTTAGCAAGATGGTGATACTCTATTTGTGCACATGTACTTATATACTCTATAAGTACTTATAAATCACTGAGACTAAGGCTTATGATATGATGATTACAATATAATCATTATGAAACCAATTTTAACACATTGATTTGAATTTGAAAGATATATATATTTAAAAAATTAAGGTATATATGCATTCACGAGTCAAATTTGGCATGGACTGTTCAATGAAATTTATGTTTAGATATGGCAACACACATAACAAGATGTTAAAATAATTACACATCTATTTAGGAGATCACATTTGGTTCCATTCTAACAATTCATCTTCTGAAAGAAGATCTTGCATAAACCATTTTTTAAAGATTAAAATGTAAGACATGGAGAAATCTGAGAATAATTTCAATGGGAAAAGATTTTTTTGGTCCATACACAGACATTGATAATTTGATAATTTTTAACTGTGGTTTCTATCCTTGCATAAGAGGGAACCTCCTGAAATGTTTTAAGTGGTAGTATGTGTATTAGCAAACATGGAACAGAGAACAACCACATGAATTTCTGGTCCTACCTAACATGTCAGTTGTAATACAACATGTGAGAGAGAGATAGAATTTGTAATTAATCTTGCAGGTTTTCTTAAAATGTCATACTTTGTCAATAAATGCTGTCATTAATGCAAAATATTATTTTTAGAAAAAATGTCTAATCAACCACTTTTTAAATATTTTCCGCCTACAAAACATTATATTTTCTAGATTATGTGTGATTATGAAGTCAGCATGTTTTATAAATAGTTTGGGGGGTACATTTATGCCAAGTCCTGAAGTTTTCCAAGCAGTTTTTTTTTTTTTTTTCCCCTAAATACAGTTTGGAAATCTCTTTGTTAACGTTTCCAGTTGCTAAGCAACACCCCCTCTTTCTTTGTTGCCATGGTGACCCTTGAATCAGGGAGGACAGAAAGCCATCTGTTTAAACCAGCACCCTTCCTTTTTGCAAAGTATGGTTGACTCTGCTCAGCCAGACACAAGATACAGTAAGTTAAATATTACTTGGGGTCTAATAAGTTAAATATGATTTAGGATCTAGGTAGACATGAGGTTAAAACTCCAAAATGATAATGTTTTTCCTTTTTTTGTTTGAAAAATAATCACTTGTTGGTAGAGCATAAAATTACTCTGCAGTCAAAATGCGTATTCACCATAGATTGAAAGTACACTCTGAAATGATAAAGAAGAAATAAACAATAAACAAAACCAATGGAAATAGCTTCAGGTTTTTTTAACTATTGGTTTTATTCTGTTCAATTTACTGTGGTTTTTACTGTTTGCTGCCTGTAAATGTACATCCTAAGATAACATTTTCAAAGAATTTTTGAATATGAAACTAGGATAATTTGTTTAATCCCATGTTATTTTTGGAAGACAAATGAACAAGTTGGCACCAAGACTACACTGAGTAAAAATTGGAATTTGTTTTTGTTTTTGTTTTCCCAAAGGAAATTAATATTATTTCCTGGACTCCTAAATGATTTCAGGGTGTGCCTAGGCAGGTGGTGTCACCGAGATTAAAATTTTCCCTATTTCTTTATATACACATAAACATACATAAAGAGACTGCTAGTCCCAATAATTTGTTTAGATTCTGATCAACTGAATAGAGAGAGGAAACTGTCGTTATTTGGGTGTTGATAGGTTTGGAGTTAACCGTACTGTTTCTCATCATAGTAAACATGAGTGATGCCTTTCCTTCATGGTGTTGGCTCCCTTAGACTATTGCCATAATTACAATGCCATTGACTTTCAAGTTTGTCCTATTGTCTATTATTTTAAAATGCCATTGTTATCACATAGATTATTTAAGTACTGATCTCTGGAATTGCCCTTTCAACATCCATCTTCTGAATACTTGCCAAAATATATCTGATTCCATTAACTTAATTTGGGGGCTATGCCTGAAGTGTCTTTGTTTTCTTTCAAAAAAATGTAACATTTCTCATAACCAAGCACTTTCTAATTATGAAAACCTAACTAGATTCTATGTGATGGCCAGGTGTGGGCAAAACCAATAATATCTATTTTAACATGAGCACAAGTTAAGCTATGGGCTACTGTAACAGAGTTGACCTCAGCTCTCTATAAATCCCATAATAACAAAATCTACTCAGCATTATATTAATAATGTTTTTATTGTTATACATAGATGTGTTTTAACTCAGGATGTGTTTATTAAGGACAAATCAAGATATGCATGAATGTCCAGTGAAATTAGACAACTAAATCTGTATTATCATTTTCTCAACATGTTAAAATGTCCTCAGCTGTTTAGAAACATATTTTATTTCACATATTAATACCCATACTTAAGGCACTACCTTGTAAGATGAAATAATGTACAATCTACTGTAAGTTGATTTTTAATTATAACTCTGTATTATTTTGATTCACTCTCTGTGTTTTAGTGAATATTTTAAAGTGGCATCCCCCATTTATATCATTCTTCAGAGAACATAAAATTCCTAGTACCATAAAACATACATATGACTATTGTGCACTCATAGTAAAAATAACAATTTCAATGAGTTAATAAATAAAAATGATATTAGTCTGAACTTCAAACACACTTCCTTTGACATGAGCTTTTCCATTTATATACAACACCGTATAGGCCATTTAAGATACAGAAATTGTGCGACACTAGGTTTTCTGTGTTTTGTGATGAGATTATTGTGTGTTTTGTTGACTCTTTATGTATATTGTAATGTTTATTTAAGACTTTGTATCTTCAAAATAGAACTTTTTGAAAAATCAACAAAAATGGAAAAAGGTTTTGATTTATTACTAACTTGAGATTTTGAATTCAATAGGAGCTTTGAGTCCCTAGATATGTCTATGTTCATGAGGGATATTAGTTCATGGAGGGTGTTTCTTCTCTTGTAATGTCTTTGCCTGGTTTTCACATAAAGATAAGGCTAAGCTTCTTGAATGAACTGGGAATTAGAACCTCTTCAAATTTCTGGAAGATTGTTTGCAAAATTCATTGTGAAGCTATTTGAACCATGAGTTTTCTCTGTGACAAGGTTTGTAAATATACATTATACTTAGTTAGTAAATTTAGTCCTGTTCATGTTATTTCTCTTATCTTGAGTAAAGTTGCTTCATATCTTTCAAAAATTTTGTTGTTCATCTACATTTTCTCCTTTATTGGCATCATTTTGTTTATAAAGCGCCTGAACCTACTTAATACTTACAGAATTGGTAGTGATGTGACCTTTCTCATCCCTGAATGAGTTAATTTGTGTATTCATCTTTTTGAATTAAAGAGTTTGGCTATCATTAAATCAATATGCAAATATAAATCAATACTTTTACTTCGTTGATTTTCTCTATTTTTTTCTGTTCTGTATTTTATAGATTAATACTCCTATCTTTACTGCTATTTTTTAAGAGTTTCTGTGGACTTATTTGCCTGCCTTTTTTATTTATTTATTTATATATTTAGTTAGTTAGTTATTTTAGAAATAGAGTCTCACTTTATCACCCTCAGTAGAGTGCTATGCCATCACAGCTCACAGCAACCTCCAACTGCTGGGCTTAGGTGATTCTCCTGCCTCAGCCTCCCCAGCAGCTGGGACTACAGATGCCCGCCACAATGCCCAGCTATTTTTTTGTTGCAGTTTGGCTGGAGCCAGGTTTGAACCCACCACCCTCAGTATATGGGGCCAGCACCCTACCCACTGAGCCACAGGCACTGCCCTTGCTGCCTTTTTTAGTTTCTTAAATTGTAGGCTAATGTCACTCATTAGAGGTCTACATTTCTTGTGTGTATCTGTGTGCATGTTTATATAGTATCTTAATTTTAGTTATTCCCTTTATTTTCTTATGGATGGATAATTGTACATATTTATGAGGTACATGTGATAGTTCAATATGGACATTTAATATGTAATAATCAAATCAGGGTACTTAGGATATCCATAACCTCAAACATTTATCATTATTTTGTGTTGGGACCATTCACAATACTCTCTTCTAGCTATTTTTTTTTTGAGATATACAAAATAAATTATTATTAATTACCAGTAATGATCATTCTATTGTACTAGTGAATACTAGAAAACTATTCTTTCCATCAGACTCTCGTTTTGAACCCCTTCACCAACCTATCCTCCTACCCCTGCCCCAACTATTCCTAATTTCCAATAACTACCAGTCTTCTTTCCATGTCCAGGACATCAGCTATTTTAGCTTTCACATAGAAGCAAAAAAATGCCTGCTGTGTGTCACCCACCATAATGAATGCAGGCATCAGAGCTTTTCATTTCCCATGAAACACTGCTTTAACCACATCCACAATTTCCCCCCATGGGATTTGGCAGTGATTCTTTAATTTTCTTCATTTCCACCTGAAATTAGATTTTTGCAACTCTTAGAATTAGGTAAAGGTCAGGAAACATTTATAAAGTCATAGATTTTCTTCCTTATAATTATTTTATGTAATTTTCAAATACCTTATTGCTCGTGTCCTTTATCTTCCGGGTTATATTGCCAGACCCATTTTGGTCCGGACTCCCCTTTCTTGCTGTGCAGAAGGGAAGCCTCTAGGTCAGTTTACAGAACTCTTACTCCGCAGGGCTTCGCACTCGGAGCCCTTTGCTTTCCCTTAACAATAGAGGAGGCAAATGTTTCCCGTTTTCATCTCCTTTTTAGTGAATAACTGTTGACTATCTCAGGGTTTTGGTTTTCCAAATCTGTCAGAGTCCAGTTTTTCTCCTTCCTTGTTTTTCTACACAGATGTCCATATCATTCACATTTTCTGTATGTGGACAGTTTGTCACCACATTTATACATTTTTGAGTCATGGAGTTAATTTTTCTCCTATTTTTCCCCAAGTGGCATTTTTTTTTTTTTTTGGCTCTTTCTTTTTGATGTGAGTATTCAAAGTGTTTAAAGAAAATATATACCTCGGCTTTCTGTCACTGTCATATTTTCCTAAAACTCTTCTAACCACTTTTAATTTTTGGTTTTACCTTTATATTAGACTTTTCTACTCTAAAGATTCATCTGGAAAAGAGTTAGGGGAACTACCTTGCTGACTCCATGTCTTTTCAGATACTTTCCATCATAATCACAGACAACACCATCCGACTTAAAAGGATTCATTCAGTGTAGAGTAGAGTGTTGAAAAAAACAGAGATCATCATTGTTAGATTCCATATCGTCTCACAGCCATATAGCAAGTGATGTTGCATTCAGCATTTTCCTGGGCATCGTCTAAAGTCCTCATATCTTTGTGTTTTCTTCCTCTACACATTGATGGCACCTCTAATCCAATGTTCTCTTAGATATCTGAAAGGTTCTCTAACACTTAAAAAACACTGTGTATGGGCCGCACCTGTGGCTCAAGGAATAGGGCACCAGCCCCATATGAGTGGTAGGTTCAAACCTGGCACCAGCCAAAAACTGCAAACAAAAAAAACACCGTGAGAACTTGCAAATTTTTTTTTCTATGCTTGGCTTATTTCACTTAACAGAATATTCTCCAGTTCCATCCACATTGTTGCAGATGTCAAGATTGTTTTGCTTCTAAAATATGTATTTAGTTATTATAACAAAAAAATCCAATTTTAAGTATATAAAACTGAATTCCTTTGTTTTTTGCTCTCAGGTAAATCACAGTCTATGAGGGAAGATGGTAAGATAAATTATCAGAATGAGCTGGATTATTTTAAGAAGAGAGGGAAGCACAGAGTATTATGGAACAGAGAAATTCTTCACCAAACCACGTTTGGGAAGATGGCTTAGCCAAAAACATAATGAGAATTATTCAGATATATATATATATATATATATATATATATATATATATATAGTTACATTCGGTCATTCAATATGAAGTGCCTAATTTTAAATCAAAACTTTGATTTATTATATTTCAAACAAGAAGCGGTACCCTTAATTAAAGTCTGCACCTAAACTATTGACACAGTTTTGCTGTGTTACTCCTGGCTTGTTGTTTACGCCAGCAGGGAATAACCCTGGAAAACAAGTGTCAATGAAATTGTGAAAGGCATTTTCTATAGCTTGTTGAAAATTAAATAGTAACACGTACTATGTGTTAAAACACAGATCCGGTATTGATAAAATCTCTCCATGCTATTTTGTGGGGAAAGCATAAAAGTAAATTAGTAATAAAACCTAAAAGCAGGAGTTTTCATCAGATCGTATCACAACCTAGCACATTTTTCTTTTCTCTGAATAAATCTTCTCTACTCTCAAGTGGTTAATTAATTTATAGTCATTCTCCTGCAGAATTCTCACAATTTGATGATTTTAAAAATGTGACACTGAATTGGAAATGTTTTTGTTCCTTGAAGATAGTCTGATAAAGTTAACCTAACGACCAGTATTCTAATAATAATTATTTTATTTTTTCGAAGTTTCCACAAGAGTAGACCATCAAAATACAATTTGAGAATATAGAATACACCCTCAAAGTCTTAATTTATTCCTTATTTATGGGAAAGTTAGGGAGAAGAAAAGCTTTTCTAAGTCATTTTATTAAACATTCTTAAAGGTCTTCAATGCCGAAAAGACAAATTTTAAATGGAAAATAAAACCAAATCAAAGAAAATGAACAAGCCACAGGCAAAGGCATGGTAAAAGAGTGTGGCCTCACTTAGAAGTCATTCATTCATTCCACAAATGATGACTGAGCTTCTTTGATGAGAACCACTGCACCTGATATGTTTCTTGTTATGACTGAACACATATCTAAACATCTAAATATAATGGGTAACCCAAATAGGAGGAAGCATTATGAACTGCCATGAGAAAACTGAGTGGATCCTGATACTGGATGGGGAAAATGTTGGCTATTCTGAGGTAAATGCACTTCAGCAGAGCAGTTGGGTGATGAAAAGAGAAGATGTTCCTGTCAATAGGACGTTCTAGACCAGGAGACAAAGGCAATTAAAGGAAGGAGAAGACCAGCTTGAATAATCACGCTGGAAATGCAGAAGCTGAAAAAGAGCCCTCGGCCGTATCAGCCGTATTATGAAGCAGGCAGAAAAGGCACTTGGAGCTTTATCCTAAAAACAACTGGAAGCCTTTGGTGACTTTTAAGAGTGATCAAATTTGCATTTTAGTAAGACATCAGTGAAACGTCTCTTCCCTCTGAAGTTCTAGGTAAAGCATTATTGGACAGATATTCTTTTAAATTAGAGATATAAATCTTAGCCATCCTATAAAAAGCAGCTCCCTGGTGGCACTAAATAGTGAATAGACAGATTCCAGGTGAAGTAGATGCTCCAAGGAGCTGAGCTGTGTATGGTTGTTTTCAGTTTGGGGTTTTTTTGGTTTTTGGTTTTTTTCTTAGAGACAGAGGCTCACTTTATTGCCCTCTGTAAAGTGCTGTATGGTCAGCTCAAGGCAACCTCCAACTCCTGGTTTTGGTGATACTCTTGCCTCAGCCTCATGAGTAGCTGGGACTACAGATGCCACCTACAATGCCTGGCTATTTTTTGTTGTTGTTGTTGCAGTTTGGCTAGGGCCGGGTTGGAACCTGCCACCTCGGTATATGGGGCTGGCGCCCTACCCACTGAGCCACAGTCGCTGCCTGTTGTTTTCAGTTTTTACTGAGTTTTATTCTAAATAGCTACTCATAGGACAATTGTAATTACTGCATGAGATAACATAAGCAAAACCATCTGGTGTAGACATTCAATGGTTAATACTTATTAAACTTATTAAGGTAATTTTCTTTTCCAAAACAAATAATCTAGTTTTTATTAGGGTTCAACCTTCAAGATACCTTTCACCTCAAATTATTAGTTTTGGTCATGATTTAAACTAAGGTATTATAAATTCTACTATATCAGGCATTATGATATTCATTTTATATATATCACTGACACTGTTCCTAAAACCTCTAAGTTTTAGTATTTCTTTTCACTGAAATATATATATATACACACATATATATTTATATTTTACATATATATATGTTC
This sequence comes from Otolemur crassicaudatus, assembly GCA_963574585.1. Taxonomy (NCBI): domain Eukaryota; kingdom Metazoa; phylum Chordata; class Mammalia; order Primates; family Galagidae; genus Otolemur; species Otolemur crassicaudatus. Next base: position 58,588 of record CAUYQS010123151.1, on the reverse strand, counting down.
AATGTCACTTAGAGAAAGAGAAGTAGCAGAGATTTATTTTTTTTAACACACATTTTCCACTCCAAAGTCCATGTTTTTTTAATGGCAGACTCACTGATGACAAATATCTCATTTTTAAACATATTGCATTCTTAGATCACAAATAATTAATATGTAGTTCAGTAAATAATTCAATACAGTTTTTCTAAATGCTTTACTCACAGTATAATTAATAATTATTATTTTATTTTTCTCTAAATATCCACAAGAGTAGACTATTAAAATGAAATAAAATAATAAAACCAACATACACCAGGGTTAGTTATATGAACCAATAGTTTTCTACTAAACTTAAATCATAGAGTGGGAAATACTCTGGGAGGTTCGTTGTACCAAGAGCCCCAAGTATGAGGGACAATATGGAGCATCTGAGATTCAGAAATTAACTTCAGTTACTCCTAGGAAAGAGGTGCCCTGATTCACAGTTTGAATTTTTTCCCCTATTATTTTAATGAGCTTAAGACTGGTCTGATTTCCACTCTGCGGTTTCTTTCTAAAATATACCTAATGAGTATTTCCATAATATTTACATGTTACTTAATGTACTTATATATTGAGTTTGTGGTATATGTCATGTTATGTTTAGTGATACCAGAGACCACTAATACTGTGTTAAAACTATATTCAGTAAATACATAAATTTCAATGAATGGTTTGCTACCTTCTTACTTGGTTCTGGGCTACGCACAATGTAATGAACATGGTAAGTAACCGTAATACAATAAAATAAAAACCAAAATTGAAAACAAATTTGGATTTTTATAATATAATTTACTCTTAATGTGTTGGTGTGCCTCAGACAAGATTTCAAAGTATAACTGTTTCATTTGCAAATATATGCAGTTTTGAGTAGTGCTAGATGATTATTTACTGAATAATTACTCAGAGAACATTTCTATTCAAAAATTAATTATGCCATCATTTCCTTGCAAAAATAGACACATGCATGTTCAAAGCCCCAGGAGCTGAGAACAAAAGACGAGCATTAGGGAGAAACATCAGCCCACAAAACTGTATTTCTCACATCCACTGGCAAGTAAAGGAGAAACGAGAGGGACTAGGAAATAACTCAGCATAACATCTGTCTGGTCAACGTCGTCAAAATAATGAATCCTCTCATGGGAAATTTACAGAACCTATCTTTATGTGCATTTGGCATTCCACTAACTCATCATTTTTTAAACTTCAGTTTGGGTCTTGATATAATTTTTTAGAATACATATTTATACTAAAGTTAAAGGATTTCATTACCTTGTTAGTTATAAGATTCTGTAACCTTTGGGGAATCTGACAAGAGCTAGTATTGTTAAATCTTCAAATAATTAGCACTTTTCTAACTATGAAACTAGACCCTTTTATCAAGTTCTGGACTTCCGTAGTTTGGTTTCAGAAGTAGCATGTCTTATCTTTTAATTAATGCTAAAGTGATGTCTCTTAATTACCTCGATGGGAATTTAACCTAGTTAAACTTTTATATTGACAAAGATTATGAAAACTATTCAATTAAAAGAAAACGGAGGAGTACTCATTTACACTTACTAGCTTGACATAAAGATTTAATGAAATAAGTGATACTAGATTCAAAGGAATTCATGTGATTTAATATGGCGGACAGATTAATACATCTTATAGAAGGGAAGTTATGCCTAAAATCAGCATGTGTTTTGAAATACACACATTTAAATTTTAAAAAAAGAATTGCCTTTTTTTTCTTTTGTGAAGGTTAGCCAGGATAATAGTTATTTCTGTGGTTATTATACAAAATTGTAAGAAAAACGCTCCACCTATGAGGTGAGAATGGTACTGTCTTCATTTTGAATCCTCATTGAAATCTCTCCCCCACTGCCCGGCTAAAATGCATTAAAGATGACGATTCTGTTCAACGTTTTCTCTCCACCCCCTTCATCCCCTTTCTCACTCCGTGCTCTCTGCTTCCTTCTTTCTCTCATTCTCATCTCCTTCCCCTCCTCTCTTTCTTTTCTTTAATATCAAATAAACTTAGGCTTTTATATCATAAAAAATGATAGTGCATGATGACAGGGGAGCAAGAAGAAGAATCCCAGAGGCTTGTGGAGGCCTATTTATGTAACCTTGGAGAAAATTAGGTGGTGCAGAGGAAATTAGGGCATCATAAGCGAAGACAGAGACTGAACTCTTGAAGAAAGAGGGACAATTGCCTCAATTTTTAATCACCCTTAACTGAAATAGATCAATCATTTAGTCAGTCACTAATCACTTTTGGTCTAAAGAAATAAGGTAGATTTTAGACAATGCATGCAAATCTTACACAGTAGAGAGGAAAATCGCATAATCATGTAAAAAATATTAATCATGAAAGAATATAAATAAAAATAAAGATACAAGGGTGAGATTAAGGCTAATAAACGTTGAAATTAATGCTCTAATCTCCTTGCAGATGGGGAATTAGAAAGCAGCATGGACTCTGCGTGTTGCCGACCTGTACAAACACTAACAGCTTAGTTCATGCCATCATCTTTTCAGGCAGTCTCACTACAGCAGCTCCCAATTTGAATTTAACTTGTATGTTCCTGGTTATTAATAAAGGTGAACGTCTTTTTTCTGTGTTGAATGATTATTTAAAAATAACGTTAACTCCTGAACATCTAGTAAATAAAATTGTTTTGTTATCAACTATTGGTGTTCTCACTCTTATAAATAAGAAAAATTAATAGCCAGGCATTGTGGCGGGTGCCTGTGGTCCCAGCTACTCGAAAGGCTGAGGCAAGAGAATCACCTAAGCCCAGGACTTGGAGGTTGCTGTGAACTGTGTGATACCATGGCACTCTACTGAGGGTGATAAACTGAGACTCTGTCTCTACAAAATAAATAAATTAATTAATTAATTAAGAATAAAGTAATAATAAATAAGAAAAATTCACTAACAGCTTTTGTGTACCCAAATGTGTCCTAGTAGATTATTAAGATGTTTAATAGCTATATACATTGCATTTTGAAATAATTCTAGCTCCAAGTGTGATAAATAAATTATAAATCATTATTTGATCCAGTGCAGTCCTTAATCTTTCAAATACATATGGGGAAAACAGAAAATTCTTTCTGACATAGGAATTGTAATACACAAAGACAGGTTTTCACCACAACTTTCTCATGACAAATCTCTTAAGTTGATGCTTAACAACATGGGAAATGAGAAGAAAGTGAAAATGGGAGGGAAAGAAATAAAGATGAATATGCAGGTAGGACTCAGCTAAAGAAGGAAGACCTACTTTACGCGAAGATCTAGGAGAAACCAGAGGTGGAGGAATTCAGCAAAGTAAAAAAAAGCAATCATCAATGGACAGTGCCAGTGGCTTAAAGGAGTAGGGTGTCAGCCCCATATGTTGACAGGTGGGTTCAAAGCCAGCCCCGGCCAAAAACTGAAAAAAAAAAAAAAAAAAAGGCTGTAAAGTCTCCATTTTTTTTTTAATGGCTGAATAGTATTCCATGGTATACGTATACCACAGCTTGTTGATCCATTCCTGGGTTGGTGGTCATTTAGGCTGTTTCCACATTTTGGCGATTATTTACAGTCTTTGTATTAACATAGATAGAAATGGAACACATAATTCTTAGTAAAGCATCACAAGAATGGAGAAGCATGAATCCTATGTACTCAACTTTGATATGAGGACAATTAATGACAGGGGGAGGGGATGAGCAGAGAGAGGAAGGAGGGAGGAGTGGGGAGAAGTGGGGAGGGTGGAGTGGGGGGATTAGCAGAGAGAGGGAAGGAGGGAGGGGTGGCGTCTTGGTGTGTGCGGTACCTTTTGGGGGCAAGACACGATTATAAGAGGGACTTTACCTAACAAATGCAATCAGTAAAACCTGGTTTCTTGCACCTTCAATGAATCCCCAACAATAAATCTTAAAAAAAGCAATAATCAATTAGAGTATAAAAAAGGCAGTAATATAGGAATGTGGGGCACTAATGGGGGAAAAAGTAATAGTGGTATAGTTCTGTTTTTTTCTTTCCTTATAGCAACTCCTTCTATTTATAAGTCACCTTTAGTCTCTAAATAATTACACTGTAACTGCATGTCATATAAAGGAATGGCTCTGAACATACCTTAGGGGGTAGGATAATAATTCAGTACTTTCCATTTTTATACTATATACATTACACGTGTTCCTTTTCTCCACTCTCTCACCCATCTTTGGTAACTTGATTGCATTAAATATTAAAGAATCAAAATTATTCACTTTTATAGATCATAAAGCTAAGATTCATTGGTATAAAGAGGCTTGCTGAAATCCCCTCGGAAAGTTGTGTTGACATTCAAATTGCAGACAATGTTAATCCCCAAGAAGTGGTGAAAGACTTAGCAAGGAACCAATGCGATGACTTGACTAAAACAGAAGGTCCTCTCATTCAACCAATAGTTACCAATGCCTAATACGCACAAAGTGACGTTTATACAGAAACTGCAAGAATTAATGGAATTGATTTTCCACAGTTACATCCTAGTGACATAAACAGGCAAAATATAAAGATACTAATAACCAGATAAATAAACTGAGTTCAGTGTAGATCAGGTTTATGTAGCGAAATGGGACAGCTAGGGAATGAGGTCTGCAAACACGTAGTGTCTGTCATACAGCGTAGTAACACAGTGTTCTTAACCTGTCTTATATTGTACATGTGTTATCCTAATGGTAATCAGATAATGCTGAAGAATGTCACTACGGTCATGAATATTTGATTATAAGAAAGCAAATGAAAAAAGAAGGAAATCAAGCCCTTACCTTACACTATACACAAACATCAACTCATAATGGTTCAGTCACTTTGGAAAACATTACAGATGTTCCTCAGTTAAACAGATATGTTTGAATCCAAGTTAGAATGGCTTCTGAGTATACATTGAAAATTACAAATCAGTATACCGAAAAGATATTTGTATGTTCATCATTATTCACAATAGCCAAGGTTTATAAACAACCTAAATATCTACTGATGGATAGAAGCAGCAGATGAGGTATGTACGTATACTGGAACATGAGTCAGCCTTAATAAAGAAGGAAATCCTGGCCTTTGCTGTAACATAAACCTATGTTTATATATGAAGTGAAATCAGCCAGTCTTGAAAGAAAAGACACTGTGTGATGCCACTTATATGAGGTATCTAAAAACTAGCAGAGCTCATTAAAGCAGAGAGTACAACGGTGGTTGCTAGGGACTGGTATGGGATAGAGGAGTTGCAGTTAAATAGGCAGTTTTATCATGCATGATGAAAAAGTTTTAGATAACTGCTGTAAAACAATGTACATATAATTAACATGTACTGTACACCCAAAATTGTATTGAGCATGTGTTTCTGGTTTTATGCTTTTACCACAACAAATAAATTTTAAAATTTAAATAGAAGGATATTTTTGCTAGGCTGGAGAGCTCTTATGACAAAGATTTTCTCACTTTTCACAAAGATGTATTTAATCTCATAAAATCTCATATACCATGTGCTTACCCCAGAACCCTAAATGCATCTTTGTTTTAATCACTATAATTCCCTAATATCCTCACATGGCTAATTAGTCAAATAAATTTTTTGTACCTTAAAAAAGGGTCAAGGGCCAGCTTGTCAAGGAATAGAATATTTTTAAGGAAACATATAGCTCTTAAACTTTGGAGCTTATGGTTTGTGTCTGGCTGTTTGTGTTATATTGTGTAACATATGGTGAGACAGGCCAGGCACAGTGGCTCACCCTTATAATCCTACCACTCGGGGAGGCTGAGGCAGGTGGATTTCTTGAGCTCAGGAGTTTGAGACCAAATTGAACAATAGTGAGACCTGGTCTCTTGTAAAAGTAGAAAAACTAGCCAGGCATAGTGATGCAGACCTGTAGTCTCAGGTGCTCGGGAGGCCGAGGCAAGAGTTTGAAGATTTTGAGGTTGCTGTGAGCAATGATACCACAGTACTCTACCCGGGTCGACAGAGTGAGACTCCGTATCAAAAAAAAAATATATATATATATATATATATACACACATGTACGTATATACATGTATGTGTGTGTACATATATATGTATATATGTGTGTGTGTGTAGACATATATATGTATAAATACATACACATACAAAGAGAGAGAGAAAGAGAAAAATCAAAGCTGGATACAAAATGCACTCCAAATAGTGGAGCGCATATCTAAATGCCCCTAATTAAAAAAATAAAAGAAAGAAAAAGCTCTGCAGCTTATATCCCATCACTGGCTGTAGTGGGGATGGTGTACAATAGCAGGGAATTTAAACCTGTATTGGCTGAAGTATACAGTAGATCATCTGTGAAAAGAAATTTCAAGTTCTCATAAAAAGCTAAATAAGTTAAAGACAGATACAATGATAGACTGAAGCAGTATTTGTAAAACCAGTTACAATTTTCTGCTTGCTCAACAGCACTATTATTTTCGTATCCTTTCTCTTGTAATTTCATTGCTTTCACAGCCTAAGGACTGACTGCCTACATTGGACTAGATGGAGGACTATTTTGAGGTCCTGATAGTGTTAATATCATTTAATATGGTGTTTATCACATATTGGCTGTTCTTGTATTTTTTTAATTATTCAAAGTTTATCTCCACAAACAGTGGAAAATGCCTACTCTAGATTGCTATGTCCTCTGAGATTATCTATTGATAAAGCTGACTTGAATTAAAAATAACTGGGAGAAAAAGATTAGTTCTGTAGGCATCTCTTGACTCATTGTCCACTCAATACCACCTGAGAATGTTCTTGAGAAGCAGATTTTGACCTACAGGAGTAGCAAAATCTATGAAATACAATCTGTATCTATGGTGTGCATATACATTTTCCAGTACAGATGGTGAGGAGAAGAGGATTTTTAATAGAGTATAAAACATCCACTGAATGTTTCTGAGGAGGAATGGTTGACTGGGACCTTCATGTCCTTAGAAATGACAGGAGGCATCAGGATTGGTTAGTGCTGGGAAGGGGAGAGACTGAGAAACCAGGCAGGAGAGTGTTGATATAACTTACAGCTTCACCCAGATGGCGCCGCTAGCACTGGAGATGGAAGGGATTAGTGATACAGTTTAGAAATTAGGGTGACAAACACCACACAAGTTAAGCATATGTTAATACGTCATCGATTATGAATATGATGCAGGAAAAGGTTTGAATTAGACACAAACACGAAGAAAATCAATGCTTACAAAGTTTAAATAGACATATTCTTTTGGACCAAAGCTGCTCTTGTCATTAGGTTCTTGTGAGCCACCGTCTAAGTAACCATGACAGTGAACGAGGGCACCGAAATCCACACTCTGAGCATTTGCTTTGAATGATTGATCATTTCTAAAAGTCTTGCATCTTGTGAGAAGTATATGTATACTTTAAAAGTTCTTATGGGAATAAAAAAGGGACAATTTTCTTTTACTAAATGGAAGAGGTTTTTTTTCATATGAAATAGTACATAACTTTAGAATGCATCCTTTCCTTCTCACTTGGTTGGAAAGAATATTTTGATTCAAAGTAAAATAAACAGTTGGTTAAATTTGTATCAGAGTTAAGCTTACTTTATAAATAAAATATATCGTCATCATAGAAAACCCATAAAGAGATAGGGCGATTTTCAAAATATTTAATGAAAGCAGCAGAGTCACAAATCAATCTTATCAACTCACAAATAAATGATAATGAATGCAAACCCTAAAGATTCATATGGGTACATGGTCTGCCCCAAATGGGAGCAAACTCTGACATAACTACAAGAAGTTAAAAGCTGGAAACTAGTTCACATCTTTTAGCATAAGTTTAGGTTTTAAAATATATATGGATTAGAGAGGTTATACATTATCACACTTATGCTAAAGAAAATGTAAAGAACCAGAGAATAAAGTGTAGAAGTTATTTCAAAGTAAATTTAGCACCTTTTTAAAATCACCATTTTTTGCGTCTCCTCTTTAGATACCCTGAGCCATTTTTAGCTCCATCCTAAAAAATTCTCTTCAACTTTAAGGATCAAGAAACTATCAAGTGTAACTATTTTATTGACTAAAAAAATGGAAAATTCCCATTATTTCATTTGAGTAAAAGGTAAACAACAATATTTAAATGGCTAATGAAAACCTCTATAGGATGATTATAATGTAAAGTGGCCTGTAAATAAATTCAGTAAGTATACTATTCAAGGATGTTTGCATATCATGTTCAATGTCATTAAAATTTCTTGCATTTCTATCATGATATACTTATTATATTCTTTAACCTGGAGAAAAATAATCAATCACTATCTGTCTTCTTAATTTATTAAATTTGAGCTCAGCAATATATAAGAAACTTTATAGAATGTATTTTATTACATATGCGTTTATATCCCACTTTCCAGTTATATAGAAAGGACTTTATGTAGTCACCTCCTGCACCAAAATTTCTAATTCCCTTGCTCCCATCAAAGTCTCAAAAAGACCCCCCCCCAAAAAAAAAGGGTGTGGGGGAGGGGAAAGTAAGAGAGACCTATTACCCTTTTAGTTCAAGGTTAATATCTGTTCTAGGTTTATTTTGATGTTAAATCAATTTATAGATTAATATACTGTGGTTAGTGAGCACATTCAAATTTTTCGGTCACTTTTGCTTTTCCAAATTTGTCTCTTAACTTTCTCTCTTGCATTTCTCACCTGTGTGACAATGAGGCTTTCCAGGCACAAGAAATTTAAATTTTATTAAAAGTGAAAAATGGAACTGACAAATTTAAATGTGTTTATGATAATGTTGGTATAATTGTAAATTGTAAATTCTCCTAAGTCTGTCTGGTAGATCGTATGTTCCAATACTGGCACAACGTATCTCTTGGTCCATAGCTCTCCTGGAACCTTGCCACTTTCCCATCAAGAAGATCCCTTTGATTTTTCTTGAACCTGATAGGCCATTTTGACTCCTTTGGTCAATATAAAATGTCAAAAGTAATGGTTTTGATTGTGAGATGGTATCATAAAAATGTCATGAAGTCCTACCCTCCGCCCCCCACCCTAGGATGTATTCTTTGGTGACAGCCACCACTCTGGGAGGAAACTTAAAAAGGCCCATGCAGAAAGGCCACCTGTGACAGTTTAGCTGAGATTCCAGCTGCCAGAACACATCAATTTTCAGATGTGTGATTGAAGAGGCCCCCGGATGATTCAACACTGTCACTGTCGAGTCTTGTCATACAGCAAAGAAAGAGAACTCTATCTTTCCAAATTCCTGATCCAAGAATTCATAACAATAATATAATGTTGACATACACTGCTAGTTTTAATGTGGTTTGTTATATATAAGAGTAACTGGAATGCCTTCAAATCAGAATGCTCTTTTGGATATGTCACCATTAATAGTGATGTTAATGGGTTGCAGAAACTAGCTTATCCAAAAATGACACTGTTCTCAATGTGGGTTGTCAGGATAAGATTAACTGTCTGGAACATGCCTTCCCGCTTCACAGTAAGAAGACATGCAAATAACCTCATGTCTCTGTGCTTTACCAGCCCAGTGGGGGTCTACAGTGTCCCATGCTCACCAAGACTTCCAGGATCTGGGCAACATGTGATGCCAGACACCTACTGTGATTTGCTGGTGCTCAAACCCAGAATGGCTGCTACTGGATCAACCGCTCAAAAGCTTTATGTACAAAGTAACTATCACATTTGCACTATTAGAATGTACAAAGATAACAGTATGAAAGACAGAGGCAACTACTAGAGCACAAACATACACTCATTGTCCACAAATGACTTACGCGCCGACGTTCTTTATGCAGGTAATGGGAAACTGGGAATCTACGTGTCTTTTACTTGCTGAACGGGGTTTGAGGTTTTTTCCTTTCCCCAGGCAAGCCAATTTCTTAACTCATGTGACGATGCACAATTCCTCATAATCTTTGCTTCATGGAAGTAGTATCCTAGAATCAGCTCAACTTGCACAACAATTAAGGAGATCGTTTTAATTATATTTAAGATACTTAAATTTAATATCATATTTAAAAATTGATTGAGAGCATTTGACTCCAAAGAGACAGAAGTAATATAAAAGTTTTAGAAAATGTAATTTATTGATGCTGCAATATTGAATAATTAGATATATGCAATGCTCATGTATCAAGTAGATGGTAAACTGTTCTCAGATTACAATTTGCTTTTCTAGGAATTGCTCAATTTTCAGAATCATTTTTCTGTCATTTTTAATAAAGCTTATAATTCCTATTTGTCAATCTGAATTACAATATTTCTTATGTTTATGTGACTTTTCTACCAAAATAATACTTTAAAATAAAAAAAAAAAACTTATATCTCGAGGTGGTACCTGTGGCTCAAGGAGTAGGGTGCCGGCCTCATATACCGGGGGTGGCAGGTTCAAGCCCCTCCCCAGCCAAAGCTGCAAAAAACAAACAAAAAAAATTTATATCTCAGCTTTTACTTTCACTGAATTATATATGTTTCATGTGTAGAATGTTATTGAAATTTTTCAAACCTGGAAACAGTTCCAAAACCAATTTTTGAAAGACCAATAATCTGCTTTTTTATAAGAGCTTCTAATTTTCTGTTAAATTTTGTGTTAGTCAACTTAAGGACATCTGATCTTCTATTTTATGAAGAGAAGACATTCCCAAAGGATATGTCTTATGTATATGAATAATAAAAAAAAATGAGTGTCAAAAGTAGTAACACACGTATATTTTCGACAGATAGATATGCAGTGATAAAACTAGAAGAGTTTAGGTATATTTTTGAACCTATTAGGACTTGTTGGGGTACCTTAAAAGTTGGACTATTTTTACTGGCAGGCTTTTATGATATGATCTCAAGTATCCGATCAAACTGAGCTATGTACATAGCAAGCAGAGAAAAGCAATTCCTTGAGTAATACACAGGCTTACTCTGTACATTTACCAAAGACTAGGCTATATATTTGCCTCAGCATTTACACCTATGTTATTGAGATCATTCTCTCTCTCCCTACTTGGAACATTAGGTTGGAGGATGGTATCTGTTACAGAGTCTGAACAGTTCACTTACAATCCAGTCTATGCAAGTTTATTTAATTAAAAATTATCTATCTATCTATCTATCTCCCAAAGAACCCGTGTTGATTTATAACTTGTCTTTTATGCTTGTCTATGCAGAGGAAAAATGCTGGCATATGTCCACACAAGATAATAATCACTTTAAAGAAAAACTTCAAATAACTAAAATATCCTATAATTCATATTCCTTTACAGATTGAGCTTCACAAGAGCTGTGTCAGAGCTCCTTAGATTAACTAGTTTTCTTTGGAATAAACTTATATCTGTTTGGAAGTAGAAACTGACCACCCAAATATTTTTCCACTACAAATGAGGAAGAAAAATTATTTACATGGAAAAAAAACTATTTAATATTTTCAAGACAGATGACATTCTCATTGAATTATTTAGCCTGTCTGACAATAAACCAATTTTTGTTACAAAACAAAATTACGTTGTTTTTTGCTTTTTTTGTTGTTTTGTTTGTTTGTTTGTTTGTTTGCTTTTCTCAAAGTCAAAAATCAAAAGGACTCACCTATGGAACACCCCAATAAATGAATTTGTTGCTACTCTTAGAAAGTAGGAATCATCACTGCTCAAATATGTGAAACAATTAAAGGAAAAAAAAGAGGAGAAGTCTGAGGGAGCACTGTCTTGAGTAAAATGAAAGGAAAATTTGTTTTTAATACAAATCATCAATTTTGTCAGTCTTTTGGGCTCCACATCTTCTAGTCCTGCCTTTCAAAATGAATCACTGAATTAGCATCTGGCATGGAGAGAGGATTCTCTCTTGCTGTTTGCCTAGAATTTTCATAAAACATTTTGGAATAGTCAGTATGATAAAATTGTGAGTAGATTGAGTACTCTGATAGATTAGCAGGTAAAAATGTGAGTCTTGACATTCTATGAGAAAATAACTATTATGTTGATATGTGGTGGGTCAAACAAATGTCATTCTGTCCCTTCCTCCTGCTACCTTTTTACTCTTGCTGATCTGTAAGGAATAAAAAAATGCTCTGTGCCCTTGGATGGCCTTTTAAGGCCAGTCTTTTAAGGGGAAAAAAGAAAGGCAGAAATTGTGTAATCTAAATGAAATTAGACAAAAGTTGTTTTTTTTTTCCCCCATACAATGAATCACAAAAGTAAAATTTTAATTCCATGTTGGGGACAATCATTTTATCAGAAAACAAAATTTGATATCAAATAATTTAAAAAGTCAAATAATGAAATATGATATCTGAATATGTTGAAAATCATCCATTATTCTCAACTACAATTGTATAAGCATAATATTAACCCAGAGAAGGGTCATCCATCAAATTTATCGTGGCCAGAGTACATGCATCAAATGGGTGACTGTGGGCTGTAGCTTTCAGATTGCCCTAAAGTAATCACCTTTCTTTTTGTTACAGAAAAAGTTCTGTGCAAATTTTAAGGGGGAAATTGATCTCTAATCATAAAAAATTTAAAAAGAAATAAGTAATAAGGCAGGTATGAACTTTTAGAATCCTGATATCTCAAAGCTAGGGACATTTAGAAATAGAATATAGAGTTCTAAATCTGATATAACGAGATCATTAACTTTCCTTAACAGATGCTAGATAAAGCTTCCAGGTAAGGCGGAGGAGGGAAGCCTACAATTAATTCTCCAAGCTAAAGTTCTGCCTTTCCTTTTTTTCAGACATCTGCTCTAAAGGCAGAATAATTTGCAACACCTCTGGAAATAATCTCAAAGTGTTCCTCTAATTAGTGAAAGGCTAATTGAAAGACAAATTATTGGGAAATTTTCAACTGTAACTCATCAGGCTCTCTGTAACGTGCAGGAATGCTTCTAGATAATTTTGACCATTTAAGATTGTAGGATAAACATGAAAAAGTGAGTCACGTTAGAAAAGGTCAATTTGGGAGTAATAGAAGATTTCATTTAATTTACTTTTCTAAACAGGAATCATTTCCAAACTGGAGTCAATTTGCGGCTGTTACTCCACAGTTAATAGGAAATACTGGTGCCTTCGACTATCACTCCTTCTCTTCTTTCTGTTTTTTTTTATTTTAAAACATCCTTTTAAGTCCCTTATAAAAGTATTTTTTAATTTTTCTTTTACTGGAGATATTATTTCTTAAATCTCTCCAATAGTCAATTTGGATGTTGCTCTCTTTTACATATTTTACTAAAAACGTAAACTTTTCATTTCTATTGTCCTTTCAATATAATTTAATGACAAATTTTGTATATATATGTATATATTTGTTAATTGTTATAATTTAAACATTATTGACTAAAAATGAAATAATATCACATTTATTTTCATGTATGATTATTGTTTGGGGGTGAGTGATTGTCCTTTCTGGTAATTTATTGCATTGTATATGTTTTCCAGTAGCTGACCCTAACGCTGATATAATTCTGAAGCTTCTATGAAATAGTCTCCACCAGATGCTCTAGAATTTTGGTCTCTTCTGGATTATTTTGGCTGTCTAGTACTGCGGATTAATCTCTATGTACTTCTCTAGGTTACATTGGCATTTTCTTGATTATTTCCTTCATTTCTTTTCCAGATTGGATTCCTCTTTAACAAATACTGGGTCTTTATCTTTTTCCCCCTATCATTTGGTATAGCATATAGAAACAAGAAAAGCAACCGCTCTGAAAACGTTTGAATCTGAAACTATTCATGTTTCATTTCATGCTTGATTATGAGTTTGGTTGGACATAAATATATGAAGATAAATCATTTCCTTCCAGAACTTTTACAATCTTTTTTTCCTTTAGATTCTGATGTGTTTTATTTTTGTTTGTTTTGTTTTTTTACCAGTCTCAGTCTTATGTCTTGTTTTTGTTTTTTTATTTTTTTAATATTGGTTAATTGCTTTTCTTCTTTGGAAATTTGTAGCAACTACTTATTAGTTACTTCTTTGGTAAATTTCTGGATCAGCACAGAGGGCAGAGTGCTAGGATGTCCGGATGACGTATACAAGTCTTCACTTCACAACGAGGTGACTCTAGAAGTAAGCATCTCACTTTCGCCCTATGCTCTGCCTGCTGTTCACCAGCCCACATTTCATCTGCTCATCGGCTGGCCTGGCAGTGGGTAGTCACGTAGCTATGAAGTCCATGGCTACATTTACGGGCGGTCTCATTATTCTTTGTGTATATTTTATAAGAAAATATGTGTGTATATAATTCATACATGCACAGTTTTCATCCCCTAGAGACTTTATTGGTAGGCCACAATTACAGGCCTCAAATGTAGGATTCTGTCACCATTGCAGTCTGCAGTCTATCAACCTCATAGTAATACAAAGTACATGTTTAGCTTCCAGTTATGGCATAGTTGTCAATGAAACATGAATATTTTCATAATATAATTTTCAAAATAGTCCATGGCATACATTGTAAAACTCCCTGTTTCAATTAACTTCTGAATATTTAACTTATATGTTTTATATAACTAAGAAATCCAAATATTTATATATTATCCACTATGTGGCAATATGGACATTGATCTGTGTGTGGATGAGGGCAGAATAGAGTATCTTCCCAGAGAGAATCTGCAAAATTATAGATGATATTTCACCAAGACATAAATGTAAATAAATATAAATTTTAGAAGTCTTAGAAGAATTAATACAAACAATAAGAGGTAGTTTTCAATTTGGAATTTTAAGGAGGGCTTAGAGAATATTTGGTTTACGTGAGACCTTAGAAGATAAGGAGATAAATATACCTATGTGGGCACAAAAGTTACGACAGCTTGCACAGACTCTACAGTAGATGAAATGACAGACGTGAAAATTTGTCAGATATGTGCTACTTTATGAAGATGTTTGAGTACCAAGCCAAAGATGTGGTAATCATTAAAATCAACATAAGCATTTAGTATAGTTTATTATTAGGAATTTTAATTGTTATAATTTTCACTACTAAATATTATTTTCTTAGCAAGGCATTTCATAAGTTGAAAGAGGAGAGAATGAAGGCTTTGTCAATACTCTGGAGAGTCTTGCAATAGTAAAAATGAGAGCAAGCACAGTCCTAGCTTATGGACTAGTTAATGTTAATGCAATGGAGAAAATCGCCCTTGGGTACTTTTCCATAGAACTGGTGTTTGAGAATTATCTCAGAGAGTAATAAAATAAACAAACAAAAAAGAAGATTATGAACCAAATGTTGCCAACAAATGTAAATGTCAGTGCACAAAACAAAAAGGCAGGTTTTGTTTTGGTGGCGGACATAGGGATTGTACATTTATATTATGATAACACAAATATAATTTTTCTTATTTTTCAGGTTTACCTTTGGTTAGTGTAAGATATTATCTTATATGCATATTTTTTCTTCTTATGTTAACTCAACTATCATTTTTATTTATTAGACTGTTAAAATTATTTTTCTTATTTAGAAAAGTAATTTACTCAAATACACGTACTGCTTTGAAGTTGTACTTGTTCCTCTCTAATTATATCGCATTACACCTGATGTTTAACAAAAAGCAAAGATGTTACAATAAGTTGAGCAAAAAGTCAAACTTCTTTCAAATTGTGAAATCTCTGCAACCAATTTTGATTGACAGCCATTTAATTGGACGCATGTTGGCAAATTGTTCTAAATGATTTTATTGCATCGGTTACTCTCTCTCTTTAATAAGAGATAAGTTGTCCTCTGTTTATAGTTAAAGCCTAGTTTTAATTTTCCTAGGTTTTAAAAACAGATGGTAGCATTTCAAAACTATTAAATGAGTACAATCGTGATGGATGTGTTACTTGGCTCAATGTAAGCATTTCACATTGTATACTGAAGCAGTACCCTGAACCCATAAAGCATCAATGTACAAAGTTATGTTTTAATAAAAAATAATGCTAAAAAAAGGCTGCTATGGATATTAAAGTACAGAAGTGCTCAACTACTATTTACCTCAATGTATTCAAGAAAAAACTATATGCTGGGAAATTACTTGTATACTATAAAAATGGACGGAACACGGAAGCACAAAAGGATATACAAAAGCTAATTCATACTTTGTTAAAATTTGTCCACACAACTTTATTCATTAAAATGGGTACACTTTTCTTTTTGTTATAATTTTGTCTTTCTAGTAACTTATTTACTTTTTTTTCCTTTTTTCCCTTTACAATAGAAGTGTTTGCTGTTGGTGTCTTGTGATGTTCTCTGAATTAATTCTGGCTCATATAACCAGATGCACTGATGACACTGAGTGAAACCTTACATTTGTGGATCTCTGTTTGAACTCTGCATGTAAAAGGTCTAGAGAAGCAAATCAAGTGTTTAATAGTACAAGTTATTTTATTGCTACATGTAACAATAGCTACATTAGAAGTATAAAAGACGAAATTTAGAGATATAAAAAGTATCCCTAGATAGAGTATTTCTTATACTCATGGTTTGAACCTAGGTCTGTTTTCAACATGGTGACTGGTGTTTAGTTATGTAGATTGTCCTGCATAATAACAAGCCTTACTTCATGACATCTTGGCCTCTTAATTAGATGTTTGATGACATGATTTTTATGATTAACCTGAATCAATTATAGTGCCTTATCAAAAACACTACTTTTATATAGTAACAAAATAATCAGGTAGATATATCTTAACTCATTTAAAAGATAAAAAAGTGAACATATGTAGAATTATTGAATTAGAATGCTGTTTTCCTATTCACTGAACTGTTATCAATTGGAAAGTTGAGACCCTATGAAAGGCCACAGCTGAGTAGTAAGTTTATGATATAGTAGTGCATTGAAAAGTAAAACGCTTCACCAGAATTGCATTACGCAGTTGAGAAGTTGAAGACAACATTGTCACTCCTCAAAGTGCATCAGTGATGTTTAACAACTGAAGGTGAGGATTATGGCAGACATTCAAGAGGCATATGCTTTATATATGAAGTCAGCACTAAAATAACTTTTCCTCTCTGTGCTAAAATAACAGCAAGCATTCTGTATTCACTACATTCTGTATTCAATAAGTGCTTTAAATTAATTAACTCTTCCTAATTTTAAATGCAGCACCTTCTTGGAGTATAGGGATGATCAAGGCAATCTCTATAAAAAATTCTGAAGTTCACACAAAAATAAGTAAGTGAGGTGATGACAATGACATGGTGGAGGTGGGGGAAAGGGAGAGCAGAGAGATGGAAAAGGAGAGTGGATGAAATTTATTTTTTCAATAAGTATAATATTCTTAAAATTCATCAAGTTTATGTGTGTATCAATATTTTGTTTCTGCATGTTATTCCAATCCTTAACTCTACCAGAATGTATTTATTCATTTAACAATAAAGTAAATTTAAGTCATTTCAATCTTGGATATTACACATAAATCTGCTGTAAATATTTGTTTACTGTTTTTTTATGAACATCCATGTAGAATTTTTGTTTCTTAGTCTCACTTCATTCATTCAAGTTTGCAATAAAATGATACTCTCCCTTTATGAGACATTTCTTGATTCTACTTTCTACACTAACCCTCTCATTCCAATAAAATGGTAAAATTTTATGTTCTTTGTATATTTTCCATAGTGTGAATGTATGCACATATGTTCATATATATATATATATATATATATATACACACACACACACACACACACACACATGGCCCATATAAATATATACTATTTAAGCTATTTACTATTGTTCTATCAAAAGTTTTATTTCAACAGTGGGTATACTAATTATGAGGAAATACGGTAAACAATTTGTTCTAAGCTATGTACTATTGTATAACACCCCTGTTATAAGGTCAGCTTCATATGGGAAAGGATTTGTCTATATTACTCATCTCTGATTCCCTGATGCTTAGAATAATACTTTATATACATTATTGCTGTACACAGAACTGTTTACTGAATCTTAATTCTTAATAAATAAATCTACTTAGCTATTTCTTGTTCTTTTGACATACATTCTCAAACTAACTCCACATGTTCCCTTCCGGTATTACTACATAGCTACCATTTCTCACTGAACCATCCATCTTGATATCACCCCTTTAAAATTAGAATGCCTACTGTTATTTTAGCACAGAGAGGAAAGTTATTTTAGTGCTGACTTCATATATAAAGCATATGCCTCTTGAATGTCTGCCATAATCCTCCACTTCAATTGTTAAACATCATCGATGCACTTTGAGGAGTGACAATGTTGTCTTCAACTTCTCAACTGCGTAATGCAATTCTGGTGAAGTGTTTTACTTGTCAACATGTTGGCTTACCACTGCTTATGCAACCTGCTGTTTTTATTTTTCTTTTGAAGAATGTTATGAATAAATAATAGTAGTAATGTACAAGTTTAGAGATGCATGCATGGAGAAATTACTTCCTTACAAAACAAAGCATAGTCATAAGGTTATAGCTTTAATCCTCTTATTTATAGAAAGCAGGCAGTAAGTGATGGGAGATGGTTTAGATATGTATGAAACTACATTCATTCTGAGAGACGTATCAAAGGTTTTAGTTCAACAATGGTTATGCCACTTGTGAGGAAATACCAGAAACATGTGAGGTGATGATAATGTTTCTAATTTCTCATTTTAAATATTTCATATTTCAGTCAATGACTTTATGTGGATAAAGTATAGTGCTAAGTATTCATAGGACAGTTTTCTTTTAACCACCTAAAGATCATTGAGATTCTCTGATATAAATAGGAAAAGACTTCATCCTAAACCATGCATAAACATTTTTACGTTAAAAAAAAATGGATGTTTCTTAACTTAAATGAAGTTACATCCCAATAACTCCTTTTTAATTTCAAAATATTGTAAGCATAAAATGCATTTAATATGCCTGAATTGTTATATATCATAGCTCAGCCTAATCCACCTTAAATTGTCCTACAACTGAGAAAAATCAGGTAACATAAATTTTATTTTATAATAAAGTGATTTGTACCTCCTATATTAATGATTCATTGAATATTTTACTTAAATTAAAAAGCAAAATAGATGTAGGAGTATGTGAAGTATAGTTTCTACTGAATGTGTATTGCCATTGTATCATTCAATTAGATGTTCATTTCAATTGGATGTTCTATTAAGTAACTTATGGTGAACACATTAAAATAATTGTTACTTATTGATTTATGTTTTATTTGATCATTCAATAAGCTTTCTTGTGTAGTATATATGTTAAAAATTATGCAGGTTTGTGTGGAGTTGAACAAACAATATTATTAAAAACATATATAAAATACACAACATGTTCATACACAACAATGTAGAGCCATTAACAGGGAAGGGTGTTCTCCTTCACCACAGGAGAACGATGTGGAAATAACCCACACATGGAAACCTGTGTAGCCACTGCAGTTAGCAAAATGAAAGTCAATGGAAACTGAGGGATAAAAAGAGGTAGGTTTAGTGATATGATACAATAAAATGTTATGAAGGAAAGATCACAAGTACAGAACTTTAGAGGAAAGAAATGGGCTGGTAGTAGGAGGCAGAAGTATGGGATACAGACACTTTGTTATTATGTGTGCGTATGTGTGTGGGCGCACACGTATACGTGTTTTGTTCTTTATTTTAATGGGAAATACTAGAACACACTTCCCTATGTGGACATACTTCAATTGCAACAGCAAGTCACTGACAATATATTAGAGAGAGGGTAAATGAAATACATGTCTCAGAAACATTCTCATTCTCCTGGGAGTCACTGGCTCCCATCTGGTCACTACACAGAGAAAAACCTTGCAAAATTCTTTCTCTTCTTCTTGTTCATTAGTTCTTCCTCTGCTATTTATTCTACTCTCAATAATTAACATAATAGAATTTGCTATAATTAGGAAATTGGAGACTATTGTTAACAGAAATAATCCACTTCAAGCTCCACATCTTGTAATAAATTGTAACCTTGGTTTTTTTCTATATATAAAAGGCAGTGTGATGAAAATATGGAATTCACTAATGTTCTATTAATTCTTGGTTGGTGAATGTCATCCATGTATGCTACAATCTAAATGTTAATCATCAAAAAAAAAGAATAAGGAGTCCTAAAAGATAAGTTTGTAATATGAAATAGCAAGGATATCTTTGGAAAAGAAAGTATGAGGTCATAAAGCAAAGGAACGTTATACCTGGAAACTAGCAAGGTAGTATATATCAAAGTACTGAAGGTACATAGCCAAAAATCAGATCATAAAACTAAGAGAGATGCAATTCTTAAAGCCTAATTATTATCTTCTACTGAAATTGCCTACTTAAATGGGAGTAAGTCTTTAATTGGTAATTCCATTTCAATGCCTACTCTAAAGGATTAGGATCTTTCACTTTCCCATGCCACATAATCACCCTATTATTTTATTATTTTAGACAATATATTTACTACAGGCCTAAATACTACCATACACTCTGCAAAATCCTACAGAAACAAACACAGCTCATTTTACGAGGGTGTTTAACAGCTAGCAGGAAATAGACATACTCCTGGATGCTGCAAACTGCAGGGAACTTGCTAAGAGTAGTCAGGGAGCTTACACAAATGTGCAGGGGGGACAGAGAGGCTTCAGCAGTTATACACACTCAATCGGAGAGCTGGAGAACCCTTTATTGAGAGAGTAATATGTGGATAGTTCGGAAACAAATCTTGATGGCTGGCTCAGCACCTGTGGCTCAAGTGGCTAAGGCACCAGCCACATACACCTGAGCTGGTGGGTTCGAATCCAGCCCGGGCCCCCAAACAACAATGATGGCCACAACCAAAAAATATCCAGGTGTTGTGGCGGGCACCTGTGGTCCCAGCTACTTGGAAGGTGGAGGCAGGAGATTCTCTTGAGCCCAGGAGTTGGAAGTTGCTGTGAGCTGTGACGCCACAGCACTCTACCCAGGGCCACAGCTTGAGATGGAAAAAAAAAAAATCTTGATGGCCATTAAGAATGAGGAAGAAGAAATTTTCTAGGAAGAACAGGAAATTAATTTAATGGCATGTAACAAAAGTTGGGCAAAGAGCATGAATGACAATAAGCTGTCTTCTGTGTTGTAGCGATTTTAAAATGTTCACCAGAGGAATTTGCACTCAATACATTGAACTATCATGTAGTAAAATATGAATGTGTTCAAATTGTTCATACATTTATGTTCTTGGACAGAGTACATCTTTCTAAGATCTACCCTCTTTTGAATGTGGCTTTCTTCCATTAGGTATCAATACTGTCTTGAGTACTTCCTTCTAAAAATATCTCAAACAAAATATCATGAACAATCTATTAAATAGACAAAGCCTCCACCTACCTTTATCATGAGTCCTCTCAGCTCTTAAGAAAAATAGACAAACTGAATCCAAACAAGAAGTCTAAGAATGAAACGTATTCCTATCTGAAATGATAACCGTATCTCCATTCATGCACTCGTTCCTGTATTCATTCATTCATATTTATTTCTCCTTTCATTTAGGTACTCTTTCAATACTTCATGTTTCTAAAAACTTATTATCTCCCAAGGTAGTTTGCTGAAATCTGTGGATTAAAATAACAATTAATGAAACAGACTTATTCCCTATCTCATGAAGTTTATATTTGGAAGGTGGTAGTAGCTATGCATTCAATCAACCTTGACAACATTAATTATTCAATTAAAATTATGTTGAGTGCTACAAAGAAGTGTGTGTTGTTTTAGGAATGCATACCAGACGCTAAACTTTCGAAACAATCAGAGAGTAGTTCCTTGAGGATGGTAAAATAGAGACTGATATTATCACAAGAGAATACAGTTCCTCCTGCAGCTGCTGTTTTTAATATTTAGTTCAAAATAATTATCAGAGCATTTTATCTTCCATATGCCTGATCGCTATTCCATTTGGCTGCATTTAATAATCAATTTAAAAAGTAACTGTGGTCTTGATTTTAGATTCACTACCACTCTTTCCTCTTGCCTGACATCTAGTGGAAGAGATAATTAATAGGAAAATCACTCAATTACTTAGAAGGACAAAAAAAGGATACCAAGCAGTAAAGGAAAATTGCAAAGACTCTGCTCTCCTAGGCAACTGTATTTTATGACTAAATACAATACACATTTAATTGCTATAGTAATGTTATACTATGTATGTGTTTGAACTACATTTTCGCTTGTAATTTTAGTATAATTTATATGCAATTTTCTAGTAATTAGCTAAAAATATTCTTCACTCATGTTACATTCCTGGCAGAAAGTATCTTCCTTTTCATTAAGGCTTTCTTATCTTGCTAATCCTACAAAACAACATGCATGCTAATCCTAGAATACAACATGCGTATATCAACAAAAGTGATCGCAAATTAGCATAGTCAAGCATTTCCTAGAAGGTAGGCTGTTCTTTAGTGGAGTTTAATTTTTCAAACATATCTAGTTTTCAGATATGTACAAATGAGAGTCAATCCACGTGTCAGCTTCCAGGTTAAGAAGACATTGCTTTGATTTGATATCATGCAAATTACATGCCTTTTACCTGATATTAGCCAACATATCACTGCAGATAGAGTAGAGTAGTAATTGTGGACAGTCTTCAATAACATACTAAATAATACTCAGTCCAGATATTAATATTTATTCCCAGGGTAGTACCAGGAGTAATTGACTTTCAGAATTTCTTTACCAATATCTCTTCCATTGGCTCTGGTAGATGTATATTGTCTGCGTGTGTGTGCACGTGTGTGTGTGTCACGTGTGTGTGTGTGCACGTGTGTGTGTATGAACATGACTCTGCACCTTTTAGATAGTCCTCATGATTTTTTTGTAAATAACTACCTATGAAAGGAGCTATTATATTTGTCTACATACAACATGGTGAAAACCAAACTCCCAAAGACCTTGAGATATGAATACCTTATTCCCTTCCACACAAATAGGCTCACAGCAATTAGTAAGCGGTAAATATTTTTCCCTTTGGAAAGTTTAAAAGTGTCTTTATGCCACTATTTATTATGTTTTATATTCAATTTTCTCTGACTCTGCTTTTAAAATCCGGTGTCTATAGAATATTTCTTTTTTTCCTTTGCATTATTTTGAAATTATTGTTTGTTTTCATGGTTCTTTTCATTTGTAAAAGACACTCTGAAAATGTTCTCAATGTCAGTGTTTAGAGATCACAGGTAAACTATTGTAAAAAATTCATGTTTAAAAATGAGTAATGGGTCAATTTGTTATACTTAATTCATAGATTTTCTAAAATTGGCAATTGTATTTAACGTAACAAATCATTTTTAAAAACTGATGAGGCATTAAAAATCTAAACCTAACAAAACAAGTATTATTAAAAAGAGAAATAAATAACTTTAACAGTTGAGGATTACTAGCAACAAATCAAACTGAATGCTGATTAGGACAGTAGACTATTTCTTTAGTCTAAATAAGTAATCAATCCTGGAAAATAAAGCAAAACTCATATAATTTTGTGTGGGGGTGGGGAGACAGGGTCTCATTCTGTTGAATGTGCCAGGGTGCAATGGCATTATCATAGCTTGGTGCGACCTCAAACTCCAGCATTAATGCCATTTCCTGCCTCAGTCTGCATGTAGCTGGGACTACAGGCATGAGACACCACACCTGCTAATTTTTCTATTATTTGAACTGATGAGGTTTCACCATGTTGGTTCTGGCTGGTCTTGAACTCCTGGCCTTAACCAACTCTCCCACATCTGCTTCCCATAATACTGAGATTACAGGCTTGTGCATCATGCCGAGCCAGCCCGCATATTTTACATGACCTTAACCTAACAAATTCATCTCAAATTGATCACTCCAATATGGAATAAAAAGAAATAGTTGTCACGAACACAAAATAAGCCAGCAGATTATGCAAAAAGGCCTGTGAATTCATATGTTATTGGAGAGAAAATAAAATGACCGAGCCCCTGAAAAATGAATATACTTTAAAAAATACCTATTTACTTAAAAAATACCAATGCTGAAAAGTTGGACTGGAAGCAGAATTCATTCAATATATTTGAGACGTAGAGGCAGATCATTTTTAAAAGAGTACATTCATATGACACATTTTTTAAAAATAGTAACTCCTGAATTGAACACATGAGCTACTTTGAGGGCCTTGATTGTTTCTATTTTTCCCAAAGCATAGAAGTGTGGGATATTATAAAGAGAGAAAGCTTTTGAACCAATAATGGGACCTTTAGATAATGTACTAAATTGATGTGAATTACTGTGCACATACAATTATCCATTAATTAAACATAAAGTCATTGCACACTGGCCACATAAAGCCATATGGTGGATAACACAATCCAGACCCCAAAGGAGCCATGAAAAAGATTTTTCGGAGTGTCATTTTATCACCAAAGGCCTAAGTCCTCCCCGAAACTGAGAAAACACGTGATGTAAGTTCAACTGGTCTCACACTTAGCAAAGAAACAAAGCACATCTGCACCTTTGAGCTTCTTAGCAAGTATTTGTGAAATCATTAAACAAGAACACTTTCAGGAGAAGCTGAAAAGAAATGTGAGAAAAATTTATCAATGCATAGAAAGTCAGCAGGGATTTGTTGCTATACTACCTCAAAACTGTTTTTTTAAACATCTGATTTTTAGCATCGTTTAAGATGAGCCTGTGGATAGAGCAGATACATGTGAAGGAAGAGAGGGGAAGTTTCAGAGGAATCAGTCTGGTCAATGTTTTCATGTCCTTCTCTCAGCTGCTTAGACATGATACACGCTACAGTGACTTATGTCCAAAACCCTGAGATTTATCCAGGCCACGGAAGAAACTGTAAAAATCTTCAACATTTGAAATATAGTACGTCTGTGACCTTCACAACTTATTCATGATCATTTATTTCATTTATTCATGATCCATTGACAATTCACCACCATACATTAAGAGCATTTTTACACAGTTATTCATAACTTTTTTAAAAAAACAAAAGGGCAAATTAGGCAGTGCCTGTGTGTCAAGGAGTAGGGTGCCGTCCCCATATACGGGAAGTGGCAGGTTCAAATGTGGTCCCAGCCAAAAACTGCAAACAAACAAACAGCAAAAAAAAAGGGGGGGCAAATAAATAAACTCTGTCTTTCATATTATAGACTGTAACTGCTTATTAATTGCATAATAGAATAATGTCTGATATCTAGATTATATCAATAAGTCACAATTAGAATTGCGTAGTTGATAATATCACAGTTCACCATGTTTCGCATAACACCCACTCTTTGAAAATATGAAACTCTTCAGAAATCACCACTATATTTAGTTCAAACATCAAAAATACAGCACTAGAAGAATTTTTTTCAGAAAACATAATTCATTAACATACATTTGAAGCCTAACTTTATATATACAAAATGCATCATACTTTTATTTTTTAAAGGCAAGCATGAAACAAGTTTCTTGAAGAAGAGAAAGGTTTACAGAGTAAGAATGTTTACAAATCACAAAATTCATAGTATACAAAGGCTTCTTGAAGATATCATTTTTGTTGTTGTTGTTGCAGTTTATAGCCGGGGCCAGGTTTGAACCTACCACCTCCGGTACATGGTGCTGGCATCCTACTCCTTGAGCCACAGGTGCCACCTTGAAGATATCTTTAAATTATAAAATCTTCTCTTGGTTTTTGACCTTAACTTTTAATACCAAAACCTAGAAGGACAACACAATGGGCTCTGTTTTTTAAGGCTTTGCCTCTGCTGAGACACAAAAAACTTTTGTTTAATTTTAGCTTTTATTGTGTATACTCATAATTTTTCAAATGATTGTAGTTTTAATTTTGTTTGAAAAATATAGTTATTGGTAGAGTGCTGTGGTGTCAACCTCAAACTCCTGGCTCAGTGGGTAGGGCACTGGCCCCATAAAACAATGGTGGCAGGTTCAAACCCAGCCCTGGCCAAACTGCAACAACAACAACAACAACATTTATAACTATATGTATAGTTATAAATTATGCTCTTTTACTTAAGAAAGTTTTATTTTTATTTCATTTTAAATTAGTTTCTTGTGTAATTTAGTGTTAGTCTATTTTTAGGAACTATCCTTGTGCCTCTATGGAATCCTCATTTCTCTGGATACAATCATAATTTTCCCTAATAATTTTTCTCTTTTCTTTTTCAATTTGTGTCACTTCTACAAAATATTCTTTACATCCATGAAGTCTGCTCTGCTTTTGTTCTCAACCATGTGACTCTCATTCCCTTAATAAGCGGATCTTTCATTCATTTGTTGCATCATCCAGTGTATTTTCAAATACAGCAACAACAAAAATAAAAATATGAGACCTACTTAAATTTAAATTTTTTTTAAATCTGCACAAGAGAGGAAATTATCAACGGAGTAAACAGAAAGCCTACAGAATAGGAGAACATATTCACAAATTCTACATCCAAACATAGACTGATGTCTGTAGAATTGACAAAGAGCTCCAACAAATCAGAAAAAAAAAAAAAAAAAAAAAATCAAAGTGGGCAAAAAATACAGATTTTTTTCAAAAGGATATAGACAATTGGCCAACATAAAATAAATTTTCAACATCTCTAATCATCAGGGAAAATTAAAACCATAAGAAGATACCACTTTACCCCTGTCAGAATTGCCATTGTTAACAAGTCCAAAACAACCTATGTTGGCATGGATGCAGGGAAAAGGGACTTTTTTTTTTTTGAGACAGAGTCTTACTATGTCACCCTAGGTAGAGTGCTGTAGTGTCACAGCTCACAGCAACCTCAAACTCTTAGGCTTAACCAATTCTCTTGCCTCAAATTTCCAAGTAGCTGGGACTACAGGTGCTCGCCACAACGCCGGCTGTTTTCTGTTGCAGTTGTCATTGTTGTTTTCCTCAAGGGGGCTGAGTTCCAACCTGCCAGCCTCAGTGTATGTGGCCCGTGCCCTAACAACTGTGCGATGGGTGCGAAGCTGCAAAAAGAGATTACTATACACTATTGGTACAACTATAAATTTGGATTAATATAACCTTCTTAGAAGGCAGGATGGAAATTCCTCAGAGAACTAAAAGTAAACTTACTGTGCAAACTAGCAATCCACTACTGGGTGTCTATGCAAAAGAAAATAGCTCATTGTATCAAAAAGACACCCACGTGCTAATGCTCATCAAGCACAATTCACAATTGCCAAGACAAAGCAATCCACCGAAGTTCCTAACACCTGATAACTGGAAAAGAAAACGTGCTGATACATAAATACCATGGATACTACTCAGCCATGAAAAGGAATGGAATGTATTTCACAGCAACTTAGAGGAAACTAGAGACCATTAAGCTAACTCAAGTATCTTAGGGAAGAAAAATAAATTCCACCTGTCCTCACTTCTAAGTGGGAGCTACCTGGTGGTTATGTGTGGTCACAAAGTTGCATGACAGACACTGGAAACTAAGCAGTGGAGAAAGTGAAGGGAGCAAGGGATAAAAAATTATCAGGTACACTGGGCACTATTCTGGTAATGCCTCTCTAAAAGCCATGATTTCAGCATTGTACAGTTCATCCATTTAGCAAAACTTTGTATTCTCTAAATCTCTCCAAATAAAAATAAATAATGATTAAAAAAAAAAGAAAAAGAATCGGCTTGAAATTTTATTTAGAGTTCTGAAAAATTCTTACCCTTTTTATATTCCTCAACCACTGATATTTTTTGCTGATTTCATTTTCTTCGTATCACAGCGGTGCCTAGAATTCTATCTTGCTTGGTACTATGCCAATATTTGAACAGAGAAAATTTGGTCTGTTTCTCTATTTGTTCAACAAAAATATTTGAGTCTGGGAAAGTAGTTTGGGGGATGAAAAGGTAGCTGGTAGGTTCAAATTTCAAAATTTTCCACTGGATTTTGTCTCGTCGTGGATCTTCTTTAAATGAAGCCATATGTCTCCTTGCACTTTGGGTGGTCTTTTGGGTTGAGTGTATCCACCAGGTGGGAGATGATTACGCCTCCAAACTGCAGTCCACGTGTTCTCTCTGCGCTGATTTACATTGCATTCCTCACGCTTCAGCTGCCTCTGCAAAGCAATTACAAGTCATTGCCACTTGATCTCTTTTCTCTCATGGTCTCACCTCCAGGCCATTTTTCTTGGTTACAAAGAAAAAACACACGTCAGCCCTACTATATATCTGTGATATGGTAAGGGGTCAAAATAAGAAAGTTCCTGCTGGTCCCCACGGCCATCTCATCTGTAAACTTAAAAAGCTTCACTGCCTAGTTTTCCTTTTTCTTTTCCTTTTCAAGACCATTTCACTTTGCTTTGTTTTAATTTTATCCAGTTATTTTAGCTATTAGACAGACGTTAGTAAAATTTATTCTTTATAATTGTGCCATTTATAATTTAATTGAACACGGAGCACTCTCTATTTTTATGTGTTTGTTTTAGAAAAATACAGAAAGACTGGGGAAAAGTCTATATTCTTCTATCTTTACACAAATATCACATATAGCAATTTTAAGATCTTGCTTTAATACAACTATAAACTCTATTTGTTGTCAGATTCTGTTTATTTTATGAAATAATCATATCCCTCTTTATAAACTATGGAGGGAGTAATGTGGTATTAATCTATATGTAAGTAAAACTTACATATTTTTCCTATCTTCTAATCCTCTCCTTTATTCCTTAAAATGTAATAGATTGTAGTATACGTTTTAGAAATTAGTAGACCCTCACAGGCATCTTTTTCTTTCTTTTTTTTTTTTTTTTTTTTTTGTTCTTTCGGATAGGGTATTCTATCTGACCTGCTTCCATACCTTCTGTGTTATGGCAAAAAAAAAGAAAAAAAAAAACTCTTTAAAATTTCTGTCAATAACTTAGTTTATCTAAAAGTTCTTATTTTCTTAATTGCAGGTTATTTGGAGCTACATGGTAAGCATTTGCAAATAGGCACATGGGTTCCCTAGTCCTCAGTTTTTAGAAACACCATTTATCTAATCAGGGAAAGACAGTCAGCAGGAAATTTTATGAGTCTTAATTTAAAAAACTGAATGTTGTTATTTTGATTTCAAAATCTCACTTCACTTCCAAATCTTCCAGAGCCTCTTCCTCTGAAGACCCACTGACACAATAATCACAGGCAGCAGAGTCATTGAGTGGTATGGACAACCACCTCCTCCCGGCCCACTGCAGCGCATGGGCAGTTTAAAAGCTGACAGCCTGTGTTACAAGGTGCACAGAAATGCACCAGAACTGTGCTGCAACTCTGCGGTAGAGAAGCACCTTCCCAAAACACCCCCCATAAAACTACCAGGACTTAAGACTTCCCAAATAACCTCATTTGTTTCTATGCATTTTCAGTTTTATTACTCTGTGTTTTAAATGTTTTAAATAGAGATTTAAAAGCACAAGCCATAATGGATGGAAAAGCATAATAAATGCTCATGTCTTATTGCTCATATCCCAGAGTTATCAACATTATGAGCATCTTAGTAGTTCTACCTTTTATATTTTGCAATTGTGCTGCCCTATGTTAAAGAGTACACAAGGCTATGTCATTTTTCCTATAAATTCCTCCATATGAATAGCTGACTGATAAGAATTTTAATTTATAAAACTGCAATGATATTTATCACATACCAGTGGCTAAATCATATAATCTCTCCCTCAGTTCACTCATCCTGGTTGGGATCACCATTATTCTAGTTTCCCACAGCAAACCCTAACTAGAATGTTTCCTTCCCTATTGTTTTTATCTATTTCTTAAAGGGAAGCAGCTGTGGTCTTTTGGAAAGCAAATTGGATCGTATTACTCTTAAGGTTAACATTTAAGAGCTGTCTGTCACTTTCTCAATAAGGACCCGATTCTTTAATATGCTTCATATGATAATTCATAACTTGGTTCCTGATTACTTCTCCTTGCTTTGTCTTAAAACGGATTTAAATTTAATGGCAGATTAACTGATATTTTCTCTGCTATTAGCCCTTGGCTGTCTATATGAGCTACACCTAGGCTGACAGGATTGTCTTCCATTCTTGTTACTCCTATAGATTTAACTCCTCCTACAGAATATATTAACTGGCATCCCAAGGTCTGCTTATCTTTTCCTTCCAGTGTTTTTATAGTACATTATAATTACCTTGGCAGTTACTACAATGCAAATCAAGGTCTTAATCACTTGTTTGCATTTTTTTTTTTTTTTTGAGACAGTCTTACTTTATTACTAGCCTAGAGTGTCATGGCATCAGCCTAGCTCACAGCAACCTCAAACTCTTGAATTCAAGCAATCCTCCTGCCTCTCACTGATGATTAGCTGGGACTACAGGTACCCACCACAACACCAGCTAAGTTTTCTATTTTTAGTAGATACGGTGTCTCACTCTTGCTCATGCTGGTCTTGAACTCTTGAGCTCAAGCCATTCTCCTGCCTTGGCCTCCCAGAAGGCTAAGATTACAGGTGCAAGCCACCATGACTGGGGGCTTTTTATGTCATTCTTAATTTACTTTTAACCCTATAACAGCTAATTAATCTGTAGATTTGGTTGGCCTTTCTTTCAAAACAATTTCAATATGCGTTCAGTTCTCTGAATATCTACTGCTACTAACTTAACCAAGTACTGCTATGTCATAATTTAATTCCTAGTCTTTTTGCTTCATTTCTTACTTTAATTCTACAAATATTATCCACAACATTATTTTTTTAATATCTCAAGTGATCTTGCTTTAAAATAACCAGGTTATTTTGAAATCCTTTGATTATTGATTGGTCTTGTATTAAATTACATTTTTCCCGTGTAACCTGTGCAGCTTTTGCCTACTTATTGTTTTATGTCACTGTCCCATTCTTTCATAATGTTCAAGCAACACAAGTTTTCTTTGTTCCTGAAAAAAGTTGAGGTGACATTTTGGTCAATATTAAGGAACTGCAAATCCTGCTTTCTGTCTAAATTATTATGCTAACTACTTTTACAAAGATGACCCCTTCCTTTCTTTCACATTCAAGCTTACCATCAAGGAAGTCTTCCTTGAGTTCTTCCATTTTTCTCAATCCATTGCTATGTTTGTGCCTATTCAACTAGTAGACTAAACTATAATTAGTCTTTCTCTCTTTGTGGATATTCTGTGAGTCCTAAAAATGAAAGTGTACTTTCTTTTACTGTGAGGTGGGGGGAAGGTCTGGATTAGCACAGTTCACCAGAGGAAAAAGAGTGGGAATGTGCAGAAAGAGATTTATTATGAGGAACTGGCACCCACTTTATGAAGGCTGGTGAGTCCAGAATCTGTGTGGGCTGGAACACTGGAGACCAGGAGAGCTGTTTGTTGCAGTCCGGTTGAATCCAAAGTCCATCAGGCTGGAAGTGCAAAAGGATGGATGTTCCAGGTCAAGTTTGAGGACTCTCTATTGACAAATGGCTCCATTGCCTCCTTAACTGGGGAGGGTTTGCCTTTTTGTTCTATTTGGGCCTTCAACTGATTGCATGAAGCTAATGCAGATTTTGGATGTCAGTCTGCTTTACTCAGAGGTCACTCATGTAAGTGCCAATATTATCCAAAAGGCACTTGTAGAGACTTGTCCAAAATAATATTTGATCAGCTATCTGGGCACAGTGGCCCAGCCATACCCATAATGCTTATCTTGACTTTTGAAAGTGAAGAAAGAGATGCATTACATTGCAAGAGGTGCACTGAGATGTCTATTGCTACTATGTTCATTATTTTCTCTTGCATCTCCTATAGTTTCATATTTATAAATTTGGGACTTTGCTGATTTTAGATAAATGATTATTAATGTTCAGTGACCGTGACCTCCGTCTCCATAGATTCTGGACTCACCAATCTTCATAAAGTGGGTGCCAGTTCCTCATAATAAATCATAGTATTTAAATATTACATTCATTTCTTTCTTTTTTTTAATCTACTTAAACATTTCGGAATTTTATTGATTCTTTAAAAAACGCCCTCTTCCTTTTAAGTTAACTCACTATCCTTATCTTGATTAGCCTCAGACATGGTTTAGTTTGATTTTATTTATCACTAAATTGCGTGTATCATTACTTAATAAAATCTACTAAAGATTAGAAAAAAATCTAACAAAACTTATAATAATGAAACAAAGAATTAGAGATTTAAACCTACTAAGAATGCCATGGCCTGCCAATTAGCTGGGTATGAGGCTTATCAGGGAAATCTATACTTTTGACTAGAAGCACAATTTGCTAATGCAGGAAGCAAAATAGTGAAAGAAGATTAGATCACATTATTATTTTTTTTTTTCTTTTTGCAGAAGGCAGGATATGTGAAGATTCTTAGAAAAACCCTCTCTACATAGTCACATTAAGTTTTCCAAGGATGATTTGGTGTTTTGAAGATAATTACCATTGTTCTATGGTGACCGCAACATAGGATAATTAGCTGTTTAAGCTTGACAATGATTTCCCTTTTCAGTATAGCCCTCTTGATGTACACTTTCACTGTTTGTTTGTTTATTCTTTGGTAGCTTGTACTATAATATAATCTACTCATTTACTGGTATAACACATACAGTCTCAACTTTACCTGGTGGATTATCTCGACTGATGGCTACTTTTGTTGATGTGCATTTTCCTCGAATATATTTGAGTATTACTTTATGTTTTATGTTTAGCCTTTCAAATATCATTAAGTGTGCCACTTCTATGCAGAATAGTGTTATACTTTGCTCTGATAGTCAGTCTGAAAATGTTTCCTTTAATGGATCGAGTCTACTTATTTTATCTGCGTTATTCATATAGAGTCTTTCACTATGTGTTTGTTCTGTACTTCTTTAGAAAAGTATACTTTTTGTTATTAGAAATGTTTGTACATACATTCATATAATTATGTGTATACTAACAATTTTATAAAATGTCTTTTTTCACTTTTGAATAGTGTTTATTTTGCTAAAAATATTTATATTATCCTTTTCTGAGTAATTTTGGCTGTTGGAGGTTCATTTAATAGATTATTCTTAGGAAATCTCAAAAGTAACATGTTACATGAGCTTTTCATGTTAATGGTAGTGTTTATGTGGCTTTCAAATTTGAAAATCAGTGAGTTTAGATAAATCCTTAACTCATAATTTATTTTCTTAGAAATCATAAAAAGGTCCCTTGCTGCCTTCTGGCATGAAATGCCAATGTTGAAAGTTATGATGACCTAATAAGTTTTGTTTGTTCATTTGTTTTTGTTTTATTTTTATTTTTTAGAACTATCTTGATCTTCTTGTCTGTCTGCAAAGAGTACTTAATAGTCCATTTCAACATTTAACTTCACTTAAAAATAACTTTAGTGATTTCAACTTCTATTATTTTTTCCAAACACAGTATTTGCATAGAATTTGAGTATTACATTCATTTCTTGCATTTTTTATTACATGCTATATATGTCTTCTGGGAAAACATTTTACCTTTCTATGTTTATTGTTCCGTTAAAGCATTTTTCTTCTTTTGATTTTAATTATTCTTAAGGTATTTCTGCAGTCTTTTTCAGTGTTGTTTTCTTTCTCATTGTTCTTACTTTCTAAACTGGTGCTTTTTATGCTTCTCTTTCTAATTCTTTCATGAGTGCAATGACTGAATTTCTGCATATTACCAATTTTGATTTTCTTCTATCACGTACATCATGAATTCTTTTTCTAATTTCTGTTACTTTTTTGAAACTTTAAGGTAAAATGTATATTGTATTTTTTTGCTGTTTTTTCATGTGGAGATACTGTAGGATGTTAATTTTCCATTATGTGTTTGTTTTCTCCATGGATTTAAGTAGAGAAACCAATGGAATTATTTTTTTCATGGGTTTTTGTGACAAAATATTTTTTTTTTTGCATCCATCACTAGTGATAGTTGAGTTGCATCAAGATTAACTTGATGGCAATAACTAAAATCTTAAGATGTGATTTTTGTTTTGTAGTCTATAGAAAAACAAAAATTAGCATAGATTATTTTTATAATAAAGAGTCATTTTGGTTTAGTTATGTGGAACTTTTAAATGATACATGCAGATTAACATTTGAAATGTTGGAAATACTTCAAAAAAGAACAGGTTTAACAACTGAAATATGCTACCTAGAAAATTGTGAGAAAAAAGTCATTCAATAACCAAATAAATTTCAGAATTCTAATTCCTTGGACATGATGAGGGACCTATAGATTTTTCGTGAGGATTTAGCCTTAAAGAAAACAACTACCTATGTGAATTATAATTTGTTCATTAAATTTTGTGTTGTTATTCATGAATTTCATGGACAGATAGAATACAGTGAAAATTTGCTGCACTTTATGTAGAACAATGCTAATTTTAATAGCCTAAATAGAGTTCCATTGATAATTATTGAAATATAAATATATACATGGTAAAAATCTTAATAAAACTAAATATTTTGTGTTTTAATTACATTAAATAGCACATTAAATGGTCTTACACATTTGGATAATTGTTAAGTCGAAAAAACTTCACCTTGCTATTAAGTCGAGTTTACCTGTTTAAAGATGAATGTGGCATGCTATATTCATGCTCTAACCTTTTTATTCTTATGAACCAATCTTAGTCTCATGATAATATCTGAACATGCCAGATACCCATTTTCCAGCTTCGCTTGACCAGTTCTAGTCAATGAGACATAAAAGCAGAACTCCTGACATGAACTTCTGGGAAATATTTTCCCAGAAAATACAGAGATGTGAGGTGAATTCATGCACATCTTGACAGTTCCCTCACTTGACCTAAGATGTAATGTGTGGTGTATGTACAGGAATCACATGAAAAGAATGAAATAAACATGAGGAAGGAAACAAATCATCTAGGGAGAGCATAGAAATGGAAGATGGCTCCAGATGGCACCGTCAAGCCACCTACTGGAACACTGCAACAACCTATGCTAGCATTCCCTTTATTGAAGTCATAGAATATCTTTATTGTATAAAACATTGATAATAAGTTATTCTGTTTTTATCCCCCCCCAAACATCTTAACTTATATACTAATATCTTGGTTTTGAAATATTATTTTTTTTCCAATTCTGAAATTTATTATTCTTACACTTGAGACATTACCTTACAAATGCAAATAATGTAACCTAATTGCATGTACTATCATATTAACCGGAATGGTTTTTGTTTTATTTATTGGTTCAAGTTCATTGAGGGTACAAAGATTTAGGTTACACTGTTTGCATCTGTTAGGTAAAGTCCCTCTTATCATTGTGCCCCACCTCCAAGAGGTGTGCCATACACTGCAACACCCCATGCCCCACCTCCGTCCACTCTCCCCATTCTTTGTTCCCTCTCCCCCCACCTTGAATTGATTTGAGTTTTTCTCTTATGTTCGTATGTATTAAACCTTCTGCCAGCTTCATATTAGAGTTGACTACATTGGATTCTTGCTTCTCTAACCTGAAGTTGAAAAAACAAATTAATAAAACTTATTCTGAAATTTTCAGTAAGATAAAATCAACATGTGGCTATATGTTACTTAAATGCCTTTGACCATAACTTTATTCCAAAATAGGAGAACAATTCAGTTATATATAATAATTCAGTAAATACTATGTATGATATAAAACACTATTAGAAACACAGAAGTATTTGTAAAACAAAATTTATTTTTAATTGTTCAAGAACTTCAGAGGAATGTGACTTCCAAGTGCACCTTTAGAAATTAAATTTCTGTAAAGAAGAGAAAAAAAAAGTCCCATGCTTCAGATGTTTTAATGCTTGTAAGAATATTCTGTCATTGGCCATATTCATTAAATATTTGGCCATAAAAAATAGTCCTGGGCAGTAATTTAAATAATTGTCTGTGCCATTGCCCAGAAAGCTGCTCCTTCTTTTCAGAGTTGCTGACAGTACGCTTGTTGCTTCTGAATCAAATTATTTCTGATGGATTAAATTTATCCCTCTACCATGTACCTTTCTCCTTTGTGTATTCTCCAAATTTCTGTCACCAAGTTTCTTTGTAAATAATGCTGTATCTGATTTTTGTCACAGATTTCTCAAAGTGTCTGGTTTGCTAACATCATAACTTTCTGTATCATTACGTCTGAGTAATTAGTCTATGTACATACCATGAGCTGAATTCTGAGGGTCCAGGGAAATACATGCTTATCACTTGAACTTCTTGAACAGCAATTTTTGGAAAAGGTTTTCTACGGCTTTTGTAAATAGTAAATTTAAAAATCTGAGAAAAACCCAATTAACTTTGAATCCATAGATATTATTGAGAACTATTTCAAAGTAGGGAGTATTATTTAATTCTCATTCTTGTGTTTTGTTTTATATTACAGTTTTCTTAACCAAATCCCAGTTATCCATATTACCAGGCTGAGTGATGCTGTCTATTCTCTTCAAAGCATTTGGACAGATGGAGTCAATTATGGATACTATTGTATTATATTTTAACATACGTGATCCTAAAGGTTACCCTACGATGAAAAATTGCACATAGGAAAAATAAAATAAGAGGGAAACTCCTCAGGAATATTTTCAATGGCACACGTGCATACACACAATAGAGGCAGTAACCAAATATAAAGTAAAAATAAAATCCTAAGTCTTTGTCAACTATATGGATCCCCTGTTGGCCAATGGGAGTCTGGACAAAACTTAAAACTGAATCCCTGGGCATGCAGTCCACAGAGGTTGAACACATCTTGTTCAGCGTGTCCCTTTTGGAGTTTAGATAAATTGCAAAATCTGCCTAAGGCCAGGCAAAGCAAAGGTTAAGTTACCTGTAGGCTACGCCTTTGCTGAGAAGATATCTCTAAATATACTGCAGGTAGCTGGCTCTCTGATTAGGACTAAGGTCCCTGTCTGATCTGTGACCTATTAGGAAAAATTGTCTTCCATGAAACCAGTGCTTGGGTGATGAAAGGTTCTAGTCCATGGTTTGTGAAGAACTGGGTCACACAGCAGGAGGTGAGAGGAGCTGAGCAGTGAGTGAGGAGCAAAGCTTCATCTATATTTACAACCACTTCATCCATCCATGGCGTCACCACCTGAGCTCTGCCTCCTGCCCCCCGCCCACCCATTCTCACCCTAACTGTGGAAAAATTCCACAGAACTGGTCCCTGATGCCAAAAGGTTGAGGGGCCACTGGACTGGCAAACTCCCCTGTCTTAATTCAATCATTCCTCTACCCACTCCGAGTCCTCATCGGTTCTCAATCTGTGGGTTGCAACTCCTTTGGGGGTCAAACGACCCTTTCACAGGAGTCACCTAAAACCATTAGATACACCCCATACAAATACAGGTGCATGAAAATAATTTTATGGTTGGGAGTACCACAACCTGAGGAACTGTATTAAAGGGTCGTGGCATTAGGAAGGTTGAGAACCATTGCTTTAGACAAAGCCTGATTCCTTTAACCATTTGAAAGTCAAAGTTTCTCTGGCTTGTAAGCCTTTTTAGCAGAAACCAAGGTATACCTTCCAAGTATTGATTTATGATTTTATATGCATGTCCTGTCTCCCTAAAATGTGTAATACCAAACTATTACCTGATGGCCTCTGACCACTTATTCATAGTGTCCTGCATTTGTGGATCCACTGACTGTTGATCAAATATATTCTACTCAGAGTAGACCATTTTAAGTAGCATTCGAATGGGGACGTGGCGGGAATGGTTTGTTTTCTCATAACCCTGAATCCCTCCTACCATTGATTTAGGACTGTATAATTATTTACAGAGTTTTGGCATTACTATGAACTCAATAATAATGGTATTTACTCATTGCTAAGGTTTGAATGTACCCCCTAGAACTCAATAGGAACTCAGTCTTCAGTACAACAGTTTTGGTAGGTAGAGCCTAATGGGAGTTATTTAGAAATAGATTAATGCTGCTAAATATAAAAAGGGGCTTTAAGGAATAAATTTTCTCTTTTCTGTTCTTGCCCTACCACCTTCCCCCAAGTGATGACATAGCAGGAGGCCCTAACAAGATGCAGGCCCATGGCCCTCCCTGGCTCCAGAAGGTGAGCCACTACATTTCTGTTTGTCATAAACCACCCACTCTCTGGTATGAAGTTACAGTAGCATAAAATGGATCAAGAAAGGAATTAGTACCAGAGAAGTAGGACACTGCTATGCCAAATATCTGAAAATGTGAAAGCAGCTTTGGAGCTGGATAAGGGTAGAAAGGCAGGAAGAATTTAAGGAAGGAGGGAGAAAAATTCTGCATTGCATGAACTGAGTATTAAGAGCAGTTCTTTAAGGGTTCAGAAGGAAAGGAGAGCTGTAGAGAAAGTCTGAAACTGAGGAATTTCTTATGAGGACATGAACAGGATATTCAAGGAAATAAGGAAATTCTGATGCGGTTCAGGTGTAAATGAGGAACAAGGTACTAGAAACTGGAGTAAAGACCATCCTTGTTATACAGCAGCAAAGAACTGGGTTGAATTATGACTATGCCCGAGGACTTTATGGATGACAGAATCTAGGAATGATGAACTAGGGTATCTGGCAGGAGAAAGAGCAAAGCATCCAAGGGGCTATGTGTCTTCTTTTAACTACGTATAGTAAAATGTGAACAAATGATTTAAAGACAGAAGTTATAATCAAAAGGGAAGCAGATACAGAGATTTGGAAAATTCCTGGCCTGATTATTTAAAGAATGCAAAGGCATGTTTAGGAGAGAAAACCAAAAGTGTGGCCAAGTGATCCTTCAATAAAGAGGTTAGTATAGCTAGAAGGAAACCAGGTGCGGTTTGTTACACCAAAGGCAGAATGACTATGAAGGCATTTCAGAGACCTTCAAAGCTGCCACTCCCATCAGAGGCCCAGAATGTTAGAACCGTGAATGTAGAAATTTTTCAAGAGAGAGAGGGACAGGGCCACTGTGGGATCTTGGGGCTTCCTACTCAGGGCCACCTGAGGCCTCTGCTGCACTCATTAGCCACCCAGCTTGCCTCAATCAGGCCCAGGTGCACACCCAGCTGCCACTCTAGAACAGCATTTTTCAACCCTTTTTATCTCATGGCACTCTTGAATCCATAGTTAAACTTCTGTGGCACACTGAAATTATGTTGATTTAAAAAAAAAAGTTAAAAAAAAAGAATATACTTACTATGCTTTTAAAATAATTAATGATCTTCAAAAATTTTCACAGCACACCTAAGATCCTCTCATGGCACACACAGATTTCAACACCGGTTGAAAAATCACTGCTCTGAGATCTATGATCTATAAACCTCACTGGTTTATACATGGTCCACGCAGTTGTAATTCTGCAGGTGTGCAGAATGCATGAGTTGTAGTGGCTTGAGTGTCTCTACCTAGATTTTAAAGGATGCTGCAGAAGTCTGCCAGAGACATGGGGCCACCATGGAGTCCCCACTAGGGCAATGCTGAATGACTGTGGGGGTAAGGGCAATCCAGAGTCGCAGAACTCTAGGGTCACCAGTCTGTAACACCAGCCTAGGGAAGGAGCAGGCAGGAGACAGCAGCCTGTGAGAGCCCCTGCCTGGGCTAAGCTCAGCAAAGACACAGCGGCAGGTTTGCCTGAGGCCTTGAGGCCCAACTCGCACACCGTTGCTTCTGGATAATGGGGAATAGGCTCAATGAAAATTATTCTCAAGCCTTAGCTTTTCCTATTGTTTGACCTACTGTGTTTTGGACTTGATTGAAAACTGTTACTCATTCCTTCTCGCCTGCTTCCTTTCTGGAGCAGAAATATCTGTCCTATGTCTATCCCACCATTGCATTTTGAAAACACACAACTTGTATTTATATTTCAGGCTCACAGTAGGAGGAGAATGTGCCTCAGAATGACTCAGACCTTGAATCTCACTCATAGGATGTTTTGATGAGACTTGGGAATTAGACTTTAAAATTGATGCTGAAATGAGTTGAGCCTTTGGGAGCTTGGGAGATGAAAACGCTGTATTTTGTGAGAAAGACATAAATTTTTGAGGGCAGAGGAATAATGGTGCGGTTTGATGGTGTTTTTTGGAATTTGTGGGCAGGAAACATGATCCCCAGTGCAAGTGTTGGGAAGTGGAGCCTAGTGGGACATCTTTAGGTGGTGAGGGCTCCGCTCTCTTGAGTAGATTCATGCTTTTACCAAAAGGGCTCCCTGGAAAGGGTTTGCTCTTTTGTGTTCTTGCTCTTCTGTCTTCCCTTATGTGATGAAGCAGAAAAAAGAACCTTCCCAGATGGCAGCACCTTAATCTTGAAATTCCCAGCCTGCAGAACATGAGCAAGTAAGTTTCGGCTCATCATAAATTACCGACTCTCAGATATTCTGCTATAATGACTCGAGATGGACGTGGACCCACATGTTGTATGATTTAAAAATGCATGAACACTGTAAGAAATATGACATTTCTCTTTGAGAAATCCCTGAAATTTGTTTGTAAATGTCTGTCAGTTGTTTGTGACTTGCAGCTTATAGGTTGTGAAATGATGGTATACCTGAAATCAAGGGCAAAGTTACGTTGCATAACAGCACATTTAAAAGGTAATGTGTTCCTGTAATAAACTGTTCCACCCAAAGCTCATCAGCCAAAATCAAGTGAAAAGATTCTTTGCTGTCATAAAAATTTTGAAAAGGCAGATTTATATAATTGCTTTATTTAGAAGTTCATAAACAAATAATACATACATAAATGATACGCCAATCTCTTTTAAGCCCTTTTGCATACTAACGCAATTATTATAAAAATCCTCTGAAGTTGAGGCCATAATTATCACTATTTTTCAGACAGCTAAAGAATCAACCAGGAGAAACAATATGCTTAAATTTATAAAGCTTGAAACTATTTACTTAGATAAAGATAAATGATAGCCTTAAAATTCATGTTTCTCAATTATCAATACTGATATTTTAGTAAAATGTATAATTTATTCCAAGTTTTTTATTTTTGACTAGAGCTGCTGGACTATTATTTTAAAATTTTGTATAACTTTCCAGTATCTGTGTTTGTTTTTTGGTTCTCTCCTATGTTTCACTTAATCAGACTTTAAAGATTTTTTATCAATTTTAGCGAATGTTTATAACAAAAAAATTTCCTAAAACTGCAATTTACCTATATATCATTTGAAAAGTTAGATTCATCTATGCACCAAATATCATAACAGGATACATAAAAATTAATACAAGATAATATTAAAAGTAGAGTTGAAAATATCCCTAAATGTAAGATAGATGAAGTGGTCAAAAATAAGTGGATACAGAGAATCCAAATCACACTCACACCCCTTGTTTGCAAGTAGCCCTGGTGTAGTTCTGACTATTTTTCCCCATCCACCATAATTCATTCCCACATACTTACATTCAACATTTTCATTACAAGATATTTTTTATACACAAACATAAGGAGTTGGTTTCCTGAATTTCTCATAAAAGTGTTTCCATCATTTTTGATGCTAATTTTATGTCTAGTAATCTCTTTATCCATTCTAAAGACTATGACAGGAACAAATTACTAAATTCAAACTATACAAAGATTTTGTCAAGATAATTGCCTTTTTCCCAAGGCATTTCTGTTTGAGAAGGTACAGAGCTTGGGGAATATAAATTGTTCATGACACTAAGAATGAATTATTAATTTGGGAGTTCATATTGATGCTTTATAGGAATTATAGGTCACATAAATACCCAAAAGTATGTATGTACTCAAAAAATCATTGCTCCTCAGGGATATTGAAAATTAATGGGTTTGTAAGTTCATAATTTTTTTAAAAAAAATAAGGACATGTCGTCATTAGAAAGCTGCTTTTTTTTTAGTTTGTATACAAATATGTGTTGTATAACTAATGTAAAGAATAAGGTGGCTTTAATTAAGTATTGAAAGACACTAAGAATGGCTCTGTTTGCTAGAAAAAATATTTCATGTTCCGTATCCAAGTATTCTTATCAGCAATCTGCTTTCTTCTTCATTTGAGAATTTAGATTTCCTTTTATCAGTATTCAATTGGATTGCTTCATGAATATGGACTGACAATGAACAGTCCTTTCAGAAGGACAGCCAAAGGAAATTTGGTGAGTCAGCTCATTCAGATTCAACTTCACTCTGAGAAACCACGTCTCACTGAGATTCTCTCAATGGTGACCCCTCCAGAGAAATAAATACCTTTCATAGGATTAACTTTATGTGATTGAACAATTATCTCCATCTTGTGCAACCCTGTATCTTTACTGTTACTTCACACATGCGCCTTTTACAAGTGTTATAGAAATCTGACTGAGTAAGACTAATTTGTCATTAACAATAGTAAAACAAAAATACACTAAAGAAAAGTAACTGCTAAACAATTCCTTAATGTCAAGCTTTACCCCTTGTTTGCATATGTTTTGAATATGAATAACATACACATTTAGCACAACTCTCTGCACTAAATGCATTAAGTATATTACGAACTTAGTATCTTTACAATGGTCCTGAAGATTTTACATTATTAATATTTTGCATATAAGAAAATTAAGGTTAGGAATTTGTCCCAGAACCACCTATAACAAGTGACCATCAGCATTTGAGCCTAAATCTGTAACTCTAGTGTTCACGGCAGTGTGCAGAGATTATTTAAATCCGAAAACCCAGGCCAATGCAAATATTCAAAGCAAAATTCTTAAACTTGTATTGATTAGCTTCTATTCTAATGGAGCCCTTTATATGTTGCTAAATTTTTATTAAATGTATTTGCTTTTTTACTTCAGATTAAGAGAAGGGTACATACGTTTAGCTTCTATTGTTTGCATGTGTTAGGTAGAGTCCAAATTTGGGGTGACCCCTTCCCCTAGGAAGTAGGCTACATTCCCCTACAGTGTGTCCATTAGGTGAGAGCTTACTAAACTCTGCCTCCTCCCCATCCCCTTCTTGAATTTAATTGTGTTTTTCTCTTGTGCAGGTGTGTGGCTGTTCATCTACTAGTTTCAACTTAGTATTGAGTACGTGGGACGCTTGCTTTTCCATTCTTGTGATACTTCACTTAGGAGGATGTTCTCCAAATCCATCCAGGTAAATACAAAAGATTATACAAAATCCATCTTTCTTCATAGACGAATAATATTCCATGGTATACATTTACCAAAGTTTATCCATGTTGGATTGATGGCCACTTTGGTTGTTTCCACATCTTGGTGATTGTGAATTGAGCTGCTACAAACATTCCTGCACAAAAGACTTTAAGGTAAAATGATTTTTTTTTCCTCTA
Organism: Otolemur crassicaudatus; assembly: GCA_963574585.1. Taxonomy (NCBI): domain Eukaryota; kingdom Metazoa; phylum Chordata; class Mammalia; order Primates; family Galagidae; genus Otolemur; species Otolemur crassicaudatus. The sequence continues at coordinate 15,502 of CAUYQS010123151.1, read as the reverse complement.
GGTAGATACCTAGTAATGGTATTATGTAATCAAATGGAAGGTCTACTTTTAGCTTGTTAAGGATTCTCCATATGTCTTTACCAAAAAAAAAAAAAAAAACTGATTTAATTTGCAATTCTACCAACAGTGTAGAATTGTTCCTTTCTCTCCACAAAATTGCAGCCTGGGGACTTTGAGATGAGGGCTATTCTTACTAAAGTTAGATGATATCCCAAGGTGGTTTTGACTTGCCTTTCTCTGCTCCTTAAGGATGATGAGCATTTCTTCAGGTGTTTGTTGGCCATTTGTCTGTCTTCTTGGGAGAAGTTTCTGTTCATGTCTCTTGCCCAGTGATAAATGGTGTGTTTGCTCTTAACACTTTGTCAGATTTATAACATGCAAATATCTTCTCCTATTCTCAATGTTGTCTGATTTAGCTGTGTCCTTAGCTGTGCAGAAGCTTTTTAGCTTGATCTGGTCACATATATTTATTTTTGGCTTCTACCTTCATGTCAGTAAAGTCAATGAAGAAAAATAATGATGTATAGGCTCATATAAATGCCGTGATCATTTCATTCTAATGTTATCATTTCTCATTGTAAAACTCATATAGTGAGAAATATCATAATTACCACTTAAAAATGATACATATATAAACAAATAAACAAATTAAAAGTTGTAATAAAATTTGTAGCGTTGACTAAGTGAAGGGGTACTTTCAGAGTCAAATAAACATGGTAGATTACACATATCATTTTCTTAGCTTTTGCTTTTTATTTGCAAAAATTGTATTGATTTTAATATAAAATTGCTTATAAATGTAAGTTTTTCTCCAGGAATCATAATCTACTTTAATAAGACGATATAAATGCAAATTTATTTTTAAAATAAAATGAATTAGAATGGTGCCTCATAAATGTTAATCAGCTTTTACAATACTGATTGCATTTTCTTTGTCTTCCTGAATTTCTATGATTATTACATTTTCTGTGAAATGTGTCATTATTGCTCAAAATGCCCCTTGTGTTGTTCTTAAATGTGCTAATTTGTGTGTATTCTTGTATATATATTCATGTATCGACACACACCTGGGACCTATGTCTTTGCTTCTAGATGTGTATTTGTGATTAATATGATTTTACTTCTCATTTCCTCATTAGCTCGTTGTATTTCTGCACATTATATAGTTCAGTCCCCAAAATTATCACTTCCTTAATGTGAAAATATTATTCTAATATGAAGTAGATCTTCAAGGGAAAAATATAGGCGGCAGAGAAAAAAATGTGGAAGATTGGTAAATGTCAGGAGAATTTGGCATTTATAGGCAGCTATGCAGGTAATTCTATATCAAATATTAAAGAAAGGAGAGATATTCAATATTACATATTGAGGAAAGAAATGTGTAAAGTCTATATGGAAATAAAACACTACCAATATAATAAAAAGAACAAAGTCTCTAGGAATAAAACAATTTTGTGTAACAAGAGTATATAAAGCATTTTCAGAGACTCTTAGCTTAATATAAAAACAGATGGAATATACTTCAGTGCTTCTCAAAACTGCTTTTACCAACCAATATTTTAAATAATAAAAGATAGGAAGTTCAGACACCACTGCAGGAATATTTTTAAAGTGTAGAATAAAAATGTATGATTGTTTACAATACTCACTCTTCTCTTACTATGATCACAGCATTATTTACCTTTAGCAATATTAATGACCTTGAACTTTTCTTTAAATGGTCTTTTCTACACGTATCATAGTTGGAGGAATGAAACAGACTTTAGAAGTCTACTGCTTCAGTATTTAAATACTGTCTGTCTGGATCTTGCTCTGCACACATTCTTGAAGCCTATATTGCAGGTTATTACTGAATACAGAAAAATTAGTGCATGTGAAAGTTGTCAGGATCAAATGGAGTCCCTTGAGTTTAAACACCCTATAATGAAGCTGGGATAGCCATGAAGGGTTGGTTGTCATTCATGACACTGAGAACAGGAACTATCATAAAAGACTCAGCAAAAACTACAACTTGCACAAGAGTCATTGCAACCTCTGTAAGAAAAGCTGCCCAGTAACTGCCTGTCTACCACTGAACTGAAGCCTCCCCCCGACCCCCCGAGACTTATCTTATTAGCCAAGGATAGTCATCTCAAGATTGTGGTATAATCCTGCTCCATTTTCTTTTTAAAAGCTGTCTTCCTTTACCTCCCCAACTATACGTCTAGTTTGACACAGGTATCCCGATTGCAATGAATATTCGTGAGTGAATATCATCTGCTTTTAGAGTCTCCTTTTCTGTGTGTAGGTTAGCTTGACATAGAAACAAAAAAATTTCAAATTTTCAGAATAAAAGTTACCAAATATAATGCCTAAGTTCCAGTAACTTAAAGCCTCTGAATAAGTTAGTATGGAACAGAACCACCCACTCCATAGAAAACCCTGGTTGGCTTATTTCCAAGAAAGCTAAATGTAAGAGGCCAGGACAGCCAGCTTGCCTTGGGCTCCTGATGGTAGATCCCCCACCTTTCAGGGCTGCCTCCTCTCTCACACAACTGGCCCCATTCTGAAGGGGGACATTATGCTGAGGAGGAAGCCCTCCCTGATGAAACCCCAGGGAAGTTCTCTGCATTTACATCTTTTTAGTGACTAGACTATGCCATCCGGATCTTGGGCACTCAGTAATGCCAGAATGAACAACATCAGATTTTCCTAAATTTGCAAATTCTAAAAATTACCTGGGGACTAATGAGACTCCTGAACCCAATTACACTCAGGAGAAAGACCTGGGTATCTGTTTCATTAACAAGCGTCCTAGATGGCTATTGTGTTCTACCTGGGGGAAGAAAAATACCTAACTCTAGCTCCTTTTATCCCTTCTTTCCTAAGAGGGGAAAATACTTACAAGTACTGATGAGATATTGAAGTCCAGTGGTCCAAGATTGCTTAAAGGCTGAGATCTAATCAGAGGATGACTGATAACTTACCTTCCCTCCAAAATGTACTATCTTGCTTTTAAAGACTTGTTTACTGTATTTTTTTCACCAAATATATCATGTGTGGCTTTCATACAAAATTTACAAAACATTATGAAAAGCAAAAATCACAGTCGGAGGAGAAAACCAGTATCAGAATCAGTCATAGACAGTAGAAATGTTAGAAATATCAGACCAGAAACTTAAAATAACTATTAATGATATTAAATAAAGGCTCTAGTGGAAAAAGTTTACAACATGTGAGAGGATGCGGGTAAGGTAAAAGAGATGGAAATTCTAAGAAAGAATAATAAGGAAAGGTTAAATATCAAAAATACTGTAACAGAAAGAAAGAATACCTTTGACGGGTGATTGAGTCATGAGGGGTCTGCCTTTGGAAACAACAAAGATCTGGGCCCTCACCAGCCAACACTGTGATCTTGAACTTCTAGCCCAGGATAATAAGAAAATAAGTGTCTATATTTTATAAACTACTCAGTCTCAGATATTTTGTTATAGCAGCACAAAAGGACTAATATAATGGGTAATGGAAAAAAGTCTGATTTAAACAAAAGCCATCCTTGGTGTCAAGATCTCTGTATTAGTTTTCTGAGGTTTAAAAGCCTCGACTTTTATTTGAGCCACAAACATAATATGTAAAGATTTATTCAAAAGTCTTAAAATACTAAAAATGTATACAAATAAGTATAAAATTTACTTTTTAAAAGGAAAATGCATATTAAATTTTCCTCTTTTCAGAAACATTTTTCCCATTTCAAAGATAAGATTACTTTAAATACATTACACTGACATATTAGCTAGAAAGCATATTCTGGGTTTATTTTGGACTTTGTATGAGTTCCATATTTTTCTCACATAAACGAGATACATTTGGCTGGAATTCTTTAGCTTTCACAGGTGCACGTGTGCTTAATAGTTAGATCTTACAGTGAATATATTGAACCCTAGAGCCATAACTTCAAATTAAAGTACGGACGCTTGGCAACATTTTCACACATGAAGGATAATCAGGATACAAGCACAACAGAGAATCATGAATATAGGGATGTGCCTTTTAACATTAAAAGCTTAGGTTAAAAATAGTATAGTCTCCTGGACATAAGTGAAATTCTGAACTACATCATAGCATTCTGTGTTTCCCTGTGTGGTTTAGCTACAAAGGAGTTGCTCTTCTTCACTGCTTTAATCTTGACTTCTTTTCCTAATCACCCTGCATCCCCTGTCTTCACTTTTCAATCTCTAGTGTCTTCTACATTTAATGAGATCCTCCACTTAACAGGGATACAAGTCAATTCACATGCCTTCATGTGAATTAATTAACATCATCACATTAGTACCAATATTAATTTAACTTGTCAAATACTTTTAAAATGTCCCATTGTAAACATCTCTATATACTACATATAATACTAGAGTATCTATAGGTTAGCAGAGAATTCTCGGTTTTCATTATCCTGATTAAAGATAAATTACCAATATATTGTAAAGAAAATGCACACTAGAGTTTTTAAACAAATTTTCGATATTCACATGTTGTCATTTGACTTGAATAGATACATTAAATTTTCATGTGAAGAGATGACTTTATTTTCAACCACCCTTGTCAATCTGTCTCTATATCTACAGATAAGAAAAGAGTGAATTTATCCAAATAGGAGTCAAAAGAACAGAACCGTGTGACTTAAGTTTGAGGCACATACGTTTTCACTGACTTTGTAACCTGCTAACATTACTGTCTGCTCTCTCTTCATTTCATTAGTTGATGTTCTTTATCCTGTAAGGCATATATTATGTGTTTCTAACCACTAGAATTCTTTTGGGAAATATACAGTGTTTCAATGTCTGTATCAGTGAATAATCCAGTTAGATTAATAAGAACTGTGATTATGAACCAGTATTCTTAGAACTGGTTCATTCCTTCATTTACCCCACCAAATTCTATATATACCCAAACTAAAAATATGTCTATATTTTTTATAATTGCCTGCACTATGTGTTGACACCTAAGAAATCATAGCAAGCAGAAGACAAGTTTGTGGTTGTGAGTAATTGTGATTCTAGTTCAGCAGAATGCTAGATTGGCTAGGTACTTTGATAGTTAATATTATTCTTATTGGTTAGAGAAAATGTCATGTTATTTTCTCTACTCTGAGTAATATAATTTCCTCCATATCATAGGGTCTTAGAAATACTATCACACTTACAAAATATAATTAAATGGCATCTCTTTGTGAGAAAAATACAATTAATGGAGCCATCATAGGAAATTCTGAATAATTATCCACAGGTGGATTTGGAAATGAACGTACCATTTTTAATACATGATTTAGAGGATTTGAACACAGCGGGCTAGCTTTCTGATACATGTTTGAAAATCACTCACACTAAGGCTTATTTCTGTATCAATGAAATATTTTATGTAGATATAAAGTGAACAGTCTTGAGTATTACTAAGATGTAATAATTACATAATAAGTAATCATTACAATTAATTTTGTTATAATCATTAATATTATTGAAGCTTTACAGGTCAGAGTGGCTTAAAACAGAAACCCAAGTGCAGGATGAGGGTCAAAGCAACTTTCGTCTTACTGATAAAGTCTCATTGATGATCGTGGGGAAACTGTGATTACTATTCTTCAATGAATTAACAGAGTCACTCACCTTGTCACAAAAAGTGACATAGAGGTGTTACAAAAAATGATAGCAAAACTTGAACTTGACTTTGCTGAAAGATTAATCTAGGATGCAGTTTTATTTAGATAGATAGATGATGCCAAGGAGAGAATCTAGAAGGGGATGGCCACATATGCTCCATTCCTTCTTGCAAATTAGTCAATTCATTTAAGTTTTTGCTTTTCACGTAGCAAAGAGTAAGTGAAGAGATAGGCAAGAGCCTTAGGGTATTGACTACATGGATCTGTCTCCACATAAAAAATTGAAGCTGTAGGAAAATAATAATTTTTCTCAAGACTTAATATCTACCAATCAATCTATATCTACATATGTGTATGTGTGTGTGTATATATGGACACAAACACAAATATAAAATTTATATATATGCATACACATGCATAATATAGAGGGGCGAATCATTGTTATTAAAGACTAAATTTAAATAACAAAGAAACAGTCAAATAATTTTTAAATTTAAATAATGAGTGAATAAATAAAGGTAACCAAAAGTTTAAAGTTACTTATGAATATTATCTATTTAGACATAAAAGCATTTTTACCATTAGGTATTTTTGATTCTACCTATTGGTAGGAAATGTGTTTTAGAGATGTTGGTTGAAGGTATAAATTTCTGTAACATTTTTGCACATTGTTCACAGTAACATTATAGTTTTTAAGATGTGCATGTCACTCAAGTCTTTTCCCTCTTTGCAGTTTATGCTATAGAAATAATGCAATATATAGACAGATGTGCACATTGCATTCCTTTAGTAATTTATAATTGTAAGATATGAATGCAGCCCAATATCAATTACCAAAGATATCTTGGGTTAATTATGTCATTTCTCTAAAATATAAAAATATTTCCAACTGTTAAGATCAAATTTAAAATGTTTTAATTCAGTGTACCTATGTTTATAGAATTTTGCTTATTCTCATCTCATCTCATCTAACAATGATAACTTGGAAACTGAAATGTAAGAAGGTAACAGACTTCAGAGGCAAAAATGACAAATTAATTTCCTCATCTATTTACTATAGAATAAAAGTTTTTATTTTTTTGAGAATAAAAATTTTAAAGGCAATTGTTAAATGAATAGGGAGGTTTTAATAACAAAATGTGTGGTGAATTGTGAATTCACCATAGAATTCACATATTCACTCATAGGCATAGAGATTGTCTACTTATCCTGAATGGCATTTGAAAGACTTCATTTTCATATAATCGTTTACTGATAGCATGTGATAGAAAAACACACCATACAAGATTCTAGACAGAGAAATATCTATAGAACTACCTATGTATAGCACAATACAAAACATAATATATAACATGCAATAAATGTGTAAATTAAAATATATTTCAAACTAATTAATGATAGGAAAAAAAAAAACTGATGAGAAAAGTGAACAGTTGAAGACCTTACTACTGTATATCTATGAATTGTGAAAAACTTTTGGAGAAAATAGAATTTCAGCTGTGATTAATGTAAATATCATTTCTTGAAATGGACAAGATTTGAAATTCAGCTAGGTACTGATCAAGTTGAGGTGTCCACATGTGGGTATGAAATTGGCATTAACCATTACAAAGGTAGTTAGAAGCTGTGCCCGTGCTATTGTTGCTGTTAAGATATGTATGAGAGAGCGAGAAAGAATTCAAAGTCATAAGAAAGGATGAGAATACCTGACTGAGAAGATGCCCAGTAAAATGAGGACAGAAGGCTGTCAAGATATTTATGGATGATGAATAATTGAAAGTAGGTAGGAAAGTCTAAAAAATTAAGGGGAAGATTATAGTATAAGGTATATTATAAGCCCCCTAAAAAATTGACACAGGGCAAGTGGTGCCCCAGCAGGCTGGGTGGAGCTGAGAGCGGACCTGCCACCTCCGCCCTAGCAGTGTCGGTGCAACAGCAGCCGGCAGAGGAACCAGTGGGTTGGGAGTGGGCCGCAGGAGGCTCCAGTAGCCTCAGGGGCCAGATAACTACTGGGGAGACACTAGCACCTTAGTGTCTCCTTCCGGTTGCCCTTATGGCTGAACAGGAAACCCAGTTTCCTACGCTTGGTCAACTTCATGTAAGTTTCCTAGGCCTGGTCAATTACACGGCCTGGCCAATTTGGGGAATGGACCGTTCCATTCATTAATGCACTCATTCATCTTACCCTAGCTCAAGGGACTGTAGCCATTCTTTGTTACCAAGCCCTGACCAAATCAAACTACAGCAACTATATATAATACACCCTTAGACAAAGAATCCAGGGAGAGAGAAAGAGAGAGAGAGAGAGCTTTCTTCCCAGTCGGATTTTTCTCTCTGCCAGGAACTTTGGTGTTTTTTCTCTGTATTCTTTTCTTTAAAATAAATCCTGTCTTACCACGGATATGTGGTTGATGGATTCATTCTTAGAATCACCAAGACCAAGGACGGACTGAAGACAAAATTCCAGTATCAACATAAAGGAAGGAATCAACTGAATCAAACGCAGATAACGCGTTTAGCACAACCAGATCAGAAAAAAATACTTATTAGATTTAGCAACACTGATTTCCTGGACGAAATTAAAATTATTGGTTCTCATGACTAGTAAGACAAAAATCATGAATTAAAAATAAAAGTGTAGCTAAAAGAGATTGGTTAAGAAACTAAGAAGCAGGAGTTGTGAATGTTTAATTGAAAAAAATTCTAATACATAAAATGGCAGGAATCAAAGTGGAGAGAAATAATCTGGATATAGGCAAAACGCCTAGATGCCTCTGGCCAAAAAAGTCATTTCAAAGAGCAGTGAAAAGACTTTGTGCAGGCATACTTGTGAGAAACTGAGGCAGAATCCCAGATTAGTTGTGTGCCTAACATGACCAAGGCTTTGGCTGGAATAGCATCTCCAGAGATGTCCAGACTGCATTAAGGAATTAAGGTTGACTTCATAAGGCCAATAAAAAAGCCCTTTGGAAAACTGGCCAGATACCCATCAGTAACCTTTCCTGATCTGTGGTAACGAAGATCACTTGCTGACGGGTCCAGGCATGGAAATGTGCTTGGGGACCTCAAGAGAAAAGGAATTTACCTGGTACATACAGGTATGTAATGGCACAAATGAAACCTGGGCTCATGAAAAGCTTTTGAGAAGTCTAGCCTGAAAATTTCTTATAAAAGTTTCCAGCAAAAAACCCCTAACTTAAGGCCTACATGGGAGCAAAAGTTTGCACACAAATTCCTGTATGCCCAAGAAGTTTCTTTATGCCCTCTTAAAGATTCAAAGTAACAGGGTAGCACCTGTGGCTCAGTGAGTAGAGTGCTGGCCCCATATACTGAGGGTGGTGGGTTCAAACCTGACCCCAGCCAAACTACAACAACAACAACAAAAATAGCCAGGCATTGTGGTGGGTGCCTGTAGTCCCAGCTACTCAGGAGGCTGAGGCAAGAGAATCACCTGAGCCTAGGAGTTAGAGGTTGCCGTGAGCTGTAACATCACAGCACTCTACCAAGGGTAGTAAAATGAGACTCTGTCTCTAAAAACAAACAAACAAAAAAAGGTTCAAAGTAACAGCCTCCAAACAGTAAGGTCAGCAAGGGCAGTTAATCTACATTATTTCTCCATAGCCTCAGGCTTCATCAGTAAGAACAAAGAAGTAATGGCTAACAATATGTTCTCCATTGAGTTATGTTAAATTTGTTTGAAAGAGTTATGTTAAAAGGTGTAAAATGAGTGGATTATCAGATTACTAGGAGCTAATCACCAGGTAGTCACATGATGTTTAAATGGATCAATGAGGTCATCGCTGTATATTCCCTATATAAACCAACCATAAATAAAGAAGCTGGCCATTTTGCCTGAGCCAGCAGATGGTCACCTTTATTTAAAACATAATCTCAATAAGCGTGCTTATTCTCCTTCTGTGAGACCCTTACAGCAACATCTGGATGGTCAAATCATATACACTAGTAACTTGAGATCTAGTAAGGATCTCTACAAAGAGATTGAGCTGGGTAGCTTTTAAAAGTTCAGGGAATTTTTTAAAGAAGGGAAAGTAGGATTTATGATCTGGAACAGTGGCTCTAAACTGTGTTTATTCCATTAGCAGCATCAACCCTATTTTAGAAACGTAATACTTGGGCCTCACAGTAGAACATGTGGGTCAGAAAGTCTGAGGTAGGAACCTGTAATCTTGTATTTTAATAAGTCATTGGGGTGATTCCAGTGCTGACCAAAGTGACCACATAGGGGCAACTACAAGTCCTCAAATGAAGGTCCAGTTTTCAGAAAAGGGAAAGTAAAGCAGAGAAGTGAACATATGAAAAAAATGAACACAATCAACGTGACCTTTTTGCTTTTTGTTTGTTTTTTAGAGACAGAGTCTCACTTTGTTGCCCTCGGTAGAGTGCTGTGACATCATAGCTCACAGCAACCTCCAGCTCTTGGGCTTAGGAGATTCCCCTGCCTCAGTCTCCCAAGTAGCTGGGACTACAGGCACCTGCCACAACATCTAGCTATTTTTTTTGTTGCAGTTTGGCCAGGGCCAGGTTGCAACCTGCCACCCTCGGTATATGGGGCCAATGCCCTACTCATTGAACCATCCAATCGTCGTGATTTTTGTGATCATGTAATGTTATCTTGTCCAGACAGAGTACAGGAAATGCAGCAAAAGGAGCAGGGTTGAGGTTGCTCATAAGGAGTTACAGTGTTTAGTTCAGAAGATACTGTCAGGGCTCCTTTGCCTTAGTAACTTGATAAATGGTAAACAAGAAAGGGAGGGGGAGTGTACTGACTTAAATAGCAGGAGAAACAAGAACAAGCTGAATTCTAGGGCTTAAACAATGTTACTACGCGTTTCCTGCTTTCTCTTTTATTTTTATCTCTCTGTGTTGGCTTCAATCTCTATTAGACTCCTTCCAAGGTGAGAAAATCAGCCTGAGTTTCTCTGTGCTTTCAGGAGTGTCGAACTTGCAGCCAGTAGGCCACATGAAGATTACGTGAAAATTCTGTTCCTTGTCTGTGGTGGCAGATAATCATGAAAATTATGTGTGGATCCTTATTTTTTTCCTTGCTCCTCAGCTTTAGTGTGGCCCAAGACAACTCTGTTTCTACTAATGTGGCGTAGAGAAGCCAAAAGGTTAGACTACCCTGTGTGATTTATCACAGCTACATTGGTTCTTCAACTTGATTGCACAGATTTGCTTTGCTCAAGACCTAGGCTTAACTTGATAGTACCAGAGTAACCAGCACTCTGGAGGACTGGGATTTGAGAAGATTATTGCAAGTGATAGATCCATTATTGTATTGGGTATGGTCGACCCTATGATTTACTACCTTTCCAAAATGACAGGTTCTAGATGGTGGTTCCCAACCTTCCTAATGCTTCAACGTATTGTCACGGTTAAAATGAAACAGGTTGAGAACCGCTGTTTTAGGAGATGGCATAGCCATGGGGGAGTGAATGTGCAAACAATAGTATTACGGATAGCTACTTTATAAGAATAAAGAACACATACATGCCTCATGGAGAAGATTTGAGACAAATTAGCTAGTAAGGCAAAAATAGCGTGAGTCTTCATTCTTTTCTTGGCACAAAAAGTTGACTAGCCTTAATCCCAGAGACTTAAGCAATGTTTTGGGAGCAGTATGACTTTGTAGTTTTTATAAACTTCCCTAGGTTGTAGGGCATAATTCAGAACTATTACACAGAATTCAAGTAAGATAAAGACTGCAGAGTGTCCATTCAAATTAGAGACAAAAAAGACCAATTTGTGACCTTGGCAACAAAAGCTGTAAGGGACTGACAGAAAAGGAGCCAGATGGCCGTGCATTGAGAAGTATGAATGAGAAATGAGGGAGCAGAGACTGGGTAAGAAATGCCTTTAAAAAAGCTCCATGGTAAAGCAAAGTTAATGAAAATAGCAGTTTTCTCAACTTAGAAGAAATATGATAACAATCATTATCACTATGTTGTAGAATTATAAGTAACTATAATTTATTCATATTTTTCATGCATTCTAAATTATCCACATTGAATATGTATCACATTATAGTCAGAAAAAAATAAACATACTTTAAAAAATAAGTATTTAAACTTAAAGCTCCAAATCCTCTGAGGCCAAAATGCATCAAATTCACAATCCAATTCCTGGCACACATCCAAATAAGGTGAACATCTGGATCTCCTGAAGCAAATGGAGGGTTGTGTGCTTGGCCCTGTGGCTGCCAAGTAGATCCAGTAAATTCACAGAAGAGTTCACGTTTATACCCTGGAGCTGTTGTGGCAAACTGTACATCTAATTGACAGCTTTTCTGCTGAAAACATCAATAATCTTTCATTGTGGGCTCCAGATCCTGAATAAGACTCTGAGGGCTCATTTCAGTAAGTTATAGCTTCGTAGGTCACCTTGGCAGAAGATTTATATAAGTCTTAACAGTGAGAAGAGAAGGTAGAAGGGTGTTTGGGGATATATTCTTACTCTCTGAAAACTTGGGTTAAACCTCGGCCTAAAAATATTAAAGGCACAGCTTAGAAACACCTTTTTGTATGTCATTTTCCTTTTTTTCTTGCCAAATTTACTGAGCCATTGTATAAAAGTGTGACACAACGACAACACGCCAAAGGCAAATTATTGATATAAAGCTGTCTTGAGGAATGTTCAAATTGTTTTCCTTGTTTTAGTGAAGGTGGTTTGAAGATATTGTCATTTATTGCCACAGGCTGTCGCCTGTGTGAGGAAATTAAGCCCTTCCCTGAGAAAACGGAGACCTGCACCGTCAAGTATGGTAGTCACCACCTACGTGTGGCTTTTATTTAAATTTAATTTAATACAAATGAACTAAAAGTGAAAATGAAGTTAATCGGTACATTCCAGAGGCTCAGAGCCAGATGTTGCTGGTGGCTGCTATGCCGGAGCGTACCAAAGCACACTTCCACCATCACAAACACTTCTCTTCTCTTGAAGACATGGCAGAGACTGGAGCTAGACCTTGAAAACTACCACGTGTAACTGTTTCAGAAACAGTGTAGGAACAATCATCCCTTGTATTTAAAGATTATTGTAGTAGAGACTGCCAGTTTTTTCCTCAGATCACTATTTCCCACTTATCAATATTCCATTCCTCATTCTCCCTTAATAGTGAAAATACCAAGAGACTGAGTCTCAGCAAACAAATATGAACATATGTGCTATTTAGCAGCTTGCAAAAAAATTTCTGAAGGAGAAAACCAACACTTCATCTGAGATGTGAAATTGAGGGAATGAGCTCCATTCTGAATCAGTAAAGTGAACATCATCCCCAGGAATGATCAAGTGGAACTAGGAAAGACAGTACTGGGAGAGCAATGCTGCCCTAGCAATCCAGAAAAGAGTGTAAAAAATGTATCTGGGCCATAGTTAAGCGACTGTATTTTTATTATTAATAATTCAGAGTAAGTCTTATCATAAAGAATTTGCTTTCGTGGGTGAAGGTTTCTATGAATCTAATCCTGGCTGAGACGTTACAGGCCTTGGGCCTCCTATGGGCAAATGCTTGTAATAGTAATAAATGAATAGCAGGTAACAGTTCTTCCTGCTGAGAGGATTGTATGTATACAGACAGTTACTCACTCAAGTTTATTCTCATATCTGATTAAGTTAAAGTGATTCGGTTGATGAGAAAATGAAAGACACAAATTTTATGAATCTATATTTGTTGTAGCCTCATCTGACTATATATGTATTACATTTTGGCCTGATAATATGAAGGGAAAATAGATTATGTTTTTTAAAAAATTTTCATTTTTACTTGTAAAAGGGAAAAGACTCAGGTGTTTTGTTTTTGTTTTTGTTTTTCAGACAGTATCTCACTATGTCACCCTAGGGAGAGTGCTGTGGAGGCACAGCTCACAGCAACCTCCAACTCTTGGGCTTAAGTGATTCTCTTGCCTCAGCCTCCCAGGTAGCTGTGACTACAGGCACCCACCACAGTGCCGGGCTATTTTTTGATTGTAGTTGGCCAGGGCTGGATTTGAACCTGCCAGTTCCGGTATATGTGACTGGTGCCCTAGTTGCTGAGCTACAAGCACTGAGCCAAAACTCAGTTTTCATATGTCTTTTGATTTTTTTCCTTTTTTCCTTTTCCTGAAAATATTTGGAAATGGCGTACAAAAGAGAAGCAACTCCCTAAAAATTATGAAGATAAAAATCATATATCAAGAGGAACGGAAAAGAAAAAGTATTGTTCTTTGAACCACTGAACATAGTTCAAAAATAAATTTTTATTTGGTTAGCCACAATAGCCATATCCATTATATCCAAATGAAATAAAATTCTATATGATGCCAGGGCTTTGTAAAAAATGTCCAAGACATATGTAAAAATTTGGGCTTTTGATAGGAGGGCATTTTAAGTCTGGACTTCTTGCATCATGTGTGAACAAGAAAAAGTATCCACGTAATAAGGTAGGTGATTATGATATCTCTGGTTTTGACTTACTCATTAGAAGCTGAATTCTACTACTGTTCTAAAATACACCCACTGTTCCCTGCCTGAGCCTGAACTCACTCATTTCTGCACTTTAAAGACTTCCATGAATCTCCCAGGTCAGGTTAGGATTTGACAACTCGCCTATTTTTGCATTTTCAACACGCCTGGATGATTTCAACAGTGATCGCATGAGTAAGAATTTCCTTTTGTTTCAGATTAAGATTCCCTTTATCAACAAAGTTCTTTAATGGACATAAATGGGGCAGGTTTGCAATAATTTATTTCTTAGTTGAAGTTACATTTCTCAGCTAAAGGGAAACAGAGGCTTGCTATGGCATCCTGAGATGAGATAGAGAAGCAGAGAAGCCTGCAGACACGTAATACTTATATGAAACAAATACATAATTATGTTTAAAATAATTCATGAAATTATCCTATAAATTTACTTAATTTTTGTCACTTAAAAGGTCTTTTTTTAATTTTTTTATTGAATGGTAACTATGTACATTAATGCGCTTGTGGGGTTTTCACACACAATCAGAAACACTTCCATCAAACTGGTCAACACAGCCTTCATGTCATTTTCTCAGTTATTGTTTTAAAAAGTTCACATTCTATTCTTAGAAAGATTCACTTGTACCCCTGTTGATTTCAGCTCTTTTTCTACACCCAGATTTGTTTTCTTTCTCTCTCTCTCTTTTTTTTTTGAGATAAGAGTCTTAAGCTGTTGCCCTGGGTAGAGTGCTGTGGCATCATAGCTCACAGCAACTATTCAACTCTTGGTCTGAAGCAATCCTCTTACCTCAGTTTTTCTGTTTTCAGTAGAGATGGGGTTTTGCTTTTGCTCAGACTGGTCTTGAACTCGTGAGCTCAAGCAACCCACCTGCCTTGGCCTCCCAGAGTGCTAGGATTATAGGCATGAGCCACTGTGCCTGGCCATTTGTTTTCATAATGAATAATCACAGCCCTTCCCAACTGAGGGAGAGTAATGAATTTGATCATTTTACTAGTTAATTTGTTTTCTTTGCTAGATCACTAAGTATATCCCTCTATTTATTTTTAACTATATTGCTTTCCGTTTTGGGGGTTTTAGCCAGTGTATAAATATTGACACTTTAATAATCTGAACTAAAGTACCTGGACTGATTATGCTATTTTAATTTAATAAATACTGTATATAATTAAGATTATATCTTCTGTATTCATGAGGTGGGATTTAATACACTTAATCTAATCAACTTTGGAACATTCATGCAATTATTTTCTTTTTTTTTTTTTTTTTGAGACGGAGCCTCAAGCTATCCCCCTGGGTAGAGTGCCATGGCATCACGCTCACAGCAACCTCCAACTCCTGGGCTCAAGCGAGTCTCCTGCCTTAGCCTCCCAAGTAGCTGGGACTACAGGCGC
>CAUYQS010123145.1:0-19199 GCA_963574585.1 Otolemur crassicaudatus | reverse complement strand
GTAAGGCTGACAATTGCATTTCAGTTATATATTCCATTTCCATTAGCCTATAAATATTAAGGTAAGGCTTCGGCCATCCTAGGAGTTTTTATTCAAAGGGTAGGTTTATAGGTTTGTTTGCTTTTTTTATTTTTGTTTTCCATGAAAGGCTTATTTAAGCCAAGAAACAAGTCACACCTTCAGATGACGGGGAGTTTAGATGCCACTAGCAAGTGGTCACTTCTCAGAAGAGCCCTCTCACTGCTGCTCCTGCTTTCAATATCATACTAGAATATAATAAGATAATAAAGGGAAATGAAAGGTAAACTGACAGGATATTAAGAAATGAAAGTTTTTTTGTTAGCAGATGACATGATCATCTATATTGAAAATCTGTGTAAAAAGCTACAAAAGAATTATCAACAACCACCACCAACACACACACACACACAAAAAAGACACCTAGCAATAATGTGATGATAGTAAGATAGCAGAATATAAGGTCAACATACAAAAGTAAATCATTATTTTATATACCAGGAATGAACAAGTGGAAATTGAAATTAAAATACCAGTTACATTAACACATCCCCAAAATGACATATTTAGGTACAAATCTTCCAAAATATGTACAAAATCTATGTAAGGAAAACTGCAAATCTCTAATAAGTCAAACAGGTACATAAACAGAGAAATGTTTAATTTTCATGTATAGAAAAACTCAGCATGTCAAGATGTCTCTTCTTTCTAATTTGATCAATAGATTGGATAAAATGTCAATCAAAAAATCCCAGCAAATTATTTCATGAATGGTGTCAAACTTACTCTAAATGTATATGGAAAGGCAAAAGATTTGGAATAGTCAACACAGTATGAATCAGACAAAAATAAAGTTGGCATTACTTGATTTTAAGACAATATAAAGCTACAGTAATCAAGACAGCGTAGTATTAGCTAAAGAATAGACAATCACATCAATGGAACAGAATAGCCAGCCCAGAAATAGTCTCTCTCTTCCTCCAACTCTCTCTCTCCCCTGATCTTTGTCAAAAGAGCAAAGCCAATACAATGGAGAATTGATAATCTTTCCAACAAATGCTGCTGAAATAAATTGACACCCACATGTAAAAATTAAAATAAATCTAGACACAGACCTTATAACCTTCACAAAAATTAGCTCAAAATGAATGATAAACCTAAATGTAAAACACAAAACTATAAAAATTTTGAATATAACAAAAATACTGGATGATCTACTGTGTTTCCCTGAAAATAAGACCTACCCCCACAATAAGCCCTAGCAGGATTTCTATGCATTTGTTAAATATAAGCCCCACCCCAATAATAAGACCTAGTGATGCAGGTCTTAAATGCAGATATACTGCATAGCCACATCATGCATTTCGACGCAGAGTGGTAAGGAAGACTGGAATACCTCCTGAAAATAAGCCCTAGTGTGTCTTCTTGAGAAAAAATAAATATAAGACAGTGTCTTATTTTCAGGGAAACATGGTATCTGATGAGCATCTTGAGAACGCAAGGAGAATTACAACTACTTCCATCAAAACAGATATTGATGCATTAGTTTCTCAAATGCAATGCCAAATATCTCTAGTTTTATGTTGTCTACTTTTCTTTTAATTTTAAAATTTAAAGGAAAACCAAAGACATTTTATTACTTAAGATATGTACAATTCCTGTTTTAGTGTTTACAAAGTTAGGACCTGCTTGATCATTTAAAAGACTCTCTGAACAGGCTGCTACATGATTAGGATTATTGTATGAGGACATTTTGCTTATCCATGGTGGCAGACATCATAATAATTATACATGGACTTTTTTTCTTTGTTTGCTCATCAGCTTTCATTAGCGTTGGTGTATTTAATGTGTGATCCAAGACGACTCATTTTTTCCACCATGGCACAGAGAAGCCAAAAGGTTAGACACCCTGCTACCGTATTTCCATGAAAATAAGACACCGTTATATTTACTTTTTCTCAAGAAGACACACTAGGGCTTATTTTCAGGGGCTATTCCAGTCTTCCTTACTGCTGCATGCTGAAATCCACGGCATGGCTATGCAGATATGCTGCATAGCCATGCCCATCACTAGGTCTTATTATTGGGGTAGGGCTTATATTTAACAAATGCATAGAAATCCTGCTAGGGCTTATTTGGGGGGGGTAGGTCTTATTTTCAGGGAAACATGGTACTTTGGTTCTAACTTTACTCTTAATGTGCTTCATTCTCTCAAATAGTTGCTTTCTAGAAGCTGCCAAAAAGCAATGCCGTGAATAAGGCCTGACTGTGAAGTGAGGAATATTTGTCTCTGGGGAGATAGGACCTATAAACATCTGGTAAGAGACATGATCAAATTTTTCTTGAAGTTGAATTTCATACTGTAGCTCTGTGATTCCATTTGATAATTGGCACGTAATATATTTAGGTCAACTGAAAATGGAGTAGCATAATGCACCAAACTATTGATTATTTTCCTGGATATCTTGAAATTTGTTTTCAAATTTTTGAATCAAATTGAAAAGCAAGGCCACGTATTTTTTTACTGTTCATAGGACTGTGTTTAGCCAATGTGTCAAGATGCATAAAATTATTTGTCTTCATTTGAGCTTGCCATAATTTCAGTTTCATTTGGAATGCTGTTACGGCTTGAAACATTGTATTGTTGCTTTTCACCTTGAAGATTCATGTTTAACCCCATTTAAATGCATAATGAAATCTACTAAACATGCTAAATCTGCAAGCCAGTTTTCATCATCAAGTTCTCGTCCAAATTTGCTTTTTGATACCATAAACGACTTGATAACATGGCGCAAATCATGAACTCTTTCAACATTTGGCCTTGACTTAGCCATTTTACTTCCAAAAAGTAAATGATGTCACCATAGTCAGCATCGATATTTTTAAGGAATTCCTAGAATTGGCAATGATTCAATCCCTTGGCCCTTATGAAATATAGTCTTGATGACAACTTGCATGACATTAACTATTTTACCACATCAATTTTCCTGATATACTATGCAATGATACTTCTTCAAATGTGAGTTTGGGGAAGCAATTGCATCATCTTTTATTTATTTTCCAAGTGCCTCTCTGCTACCTCCCATCACCCAGGCTTCATCAGTAACTATATCAGATAAGTTGACAATGAAAAAAGGAAACCACTTTCACACATTTTTTACTGCTTTATATTCATCTCTTGATTTAGTTGTGCCTTTTAATGGCACCAAGACGCCATATTTTCAGTGACATCATAATTTTCATCAATACCTCTAATAAAAAATGGCAAGTCAAACAGTATTTGTAGCCTCAGTGCTGTCATCCTCACCCAGAGCCTGAAATTTAAAATAAGTAGCTTTACTCACCAAACCTCTTTTTATTTACTCACCAAATCTCCTCTATTTACATGGTCATAGTCTAATAATACAAACTGACTTTAGAAATATCCCCCTTTTTTCAAGGCAAATTATATCTACTATGTTTTTCATACATTGTTTCATAAACTCACCATCAACAAATGGTTTTGATTTTTTTCTGTCACATAGGCTATACTACATAACTAGCTTTCACAACGGAATCCATCTGAGTTGCAACTTTTAAAAAACTGTTGATAAGAGAGACATTTTTTTGGTTCTGCTATTTTTCTTTCAACACAGTCCTTCCTACTCATTGAATCCGGCAGCCTGTTTTTGCATATAATGCCTTTTCAAATTACAGTCTTCGAAAACTTGCACAAATTCCTTACAAATTAAACTTAGTGCCTTATTCTTTGCCTCGCCAAAAACAGTAGTTATCTGTCTATGTTGAACAATCTTCCTTCATCTGTAATTTTTCTTTTGGAGGGTTCTGTTTTCTTTTGAAACACTGTAGAAGCCATGCTGGGATTTAAGAAGTAATAATAGATAAGGGAATAGATAAACCAGTACATGTCTCTGGAGTGTCAGGCTGACAGAGGAACGGTGTCTTGTGATGACCATGAATTATTTTGTCTGGGATGAAGCATGTGATGGAATGTAGGAAAAAGACTATGATTGAGTGCTCTGGTCAGAGAGCTTCATCCAAGATGCTAACAGGTGTGATGAGTAGTCATTATCCTCTTATCCAGAATGCTAATAAATTTTGACCTTAAAAAAAAAAGTTTGTTCTATGTGTCACATGTTCCCCACGCTCCTATCAGAAACTAGTACGGAGAGAGTCCTTTTCAGCTGTGCAGGTATTAATGGCTTAACAAGCCATAACTTCTCTGTTATTATAATTAGAGACTTTTGAATTGACAGTAATAAAGGCCCAAGTTGAACTCACTTAAGCAGAAAGGAAACTTTTTTTTTTTTAATAGGCTACAGGGATGCTTCATAGAATCCAAGGACAGAGAGGCAGCTGGGTCTCAGGAACAATTAGAAACACGCCACTGAATCTCCCTGTCTTTCATACTTGCTTCTCTCTGCTTGTCTACTTCATTTTTCATCTGCAGATAAGCTGTTTCCCAGAATAACAGCAGAAAAATAGCAGCTAGCAAGCTTTCTTGACTTTATTCATCATTACTTCAAGCAAAGAACCAGAACCCCAACTCCAAATTTACATTTCTTGTGAATACGATTGATTGGCTCAGGTGTATTAACTTCCTGACCCTGGATCAATTAGGTATCGCCAAGAGGAAGTCATGTAAAATGGACTGTGACAGGCATTCGACACGGCTGTACAGCTAAACAATTCTAGGAAGCAGAGTCACATTTTCCGAGCCTCTAATGTGGAAATTAGAATCATAACTTCCTAGAAACGGATTGATGTAACTATCTATTATAATTGTATTGTATGCCTTCAGGTTTTATTTTGAAGACCTGATGAAATGTCTTAGACGTTCATTTAGCAGATGCTCAATAAATATTTACTGTGCTGACATATTTTTGTTTCTATTACTTCATTAACTGAAAATAAAGAGCACACAGGTAAATGTCATGAATATAGCCAGTAGCACTACAGCGTAATGCATAAAGGAAGCCTTTTGTCAAGACTTTCTGTGTTCAAATCCTGCATTTGCTTCTTAATAGATGTGTGATCCTAAGCAGATTATTTATCTCTCCACACCTTAGTTTTTCTCTCTGTACAGTGGTCATTATCTTACTAATACTTTGGAGGGCTGCCATGAGCATTAC
This sequence comes from Otolemur crassicaudatus, assembly GCA_963574585.1. Taxonomy (NCBI): domain Eukaryota; kingdom Metazoa; phylum Chordata; class Mammalia; order Primates; family Galagidae; genus Otolemur; species Otolemur crassicaudatus. The sequence continues at coordinate 14,049 of CAUYQS010123145.1, read as the reverse complement.
CTGAGATGACTCATAAAACACACGATTGGCTGCAAGTGTCCAGAACTTGTGAACCTGCTTTATAGTAAAGTAGCCTCCAGATACGTCAGTGAATAAACTTACATGCAAAAATATTAGAAGTCAATCGAGCTTGACTTTTCATTTAAATTATATAAGCTATAAGCTTGACTTTTCATTTAAATTATATAAAGCCTTAATTATGATTGTACTTTCATGAAACAATTGAAATGAACATAGATAATCTTAATGGAAATAAGGTAATTTTTAAAAGTTATTTTCTAAATTTGGGGGCTAAACTAAAATATTTAAATTATATTTACAATTATATTTAAAAATTAAATTCTATTTTAAAAAAACACTAGGAAAATGTGGTTTGAATTGGTAGACCTGACACTGATGAGGTCCTAACACTTTAGTGAAGGGAGCAAGATTTGTGAGCAACCTTTATTTTTAAGGCTGCTGGTTTATTTTTTGTTTTTGTTCTTTGGTGTTTTGTTTTTATCTCATTTTTACACAAACATCTGCTTGGGGAGAGTTTATTCTGGAGTGTACTACATCTTTCCAGAACTCCTCTTCAACAACTTGTCCTTCTTAGTTGAAAATACTCAGAAAGATCAATAGGAGAAACTGTAACTTTTACAAGGAAGAGATTTTTATGATTTATATTTCCCTTCCCTTTTAGAAGAGTCTATTTGAAAAAGCTACCTTGGGATTTCTAGTCTCAGTGAACCACAATAAAGTAAACTTTGGGAAAGTTACAAAACCACTTATAGTCATTACTTTGAGGATCAATAAGTCAATTGGTATTTCAAATTTTTAATGACAGAAATGATACCCAGATCATACAAAGCTAATACACTTTTACCTCCATGCCCCATTCAGATTATTTGATGAAATCCTGCATAGAGTTTGTTAGAAATTGGATAGATCCAGAAATACTGGCATTTTGTCCAGCATCTACCTAATTGATAAGCCCAATGAAGTATATATAGCCTGGTGCTGCATATAACCAGCCACTAAAGACGTCTGGTCATGGAGAACAGACCCATCACAGAAGCACCATGCTTTCTGAATCTGAAGTTTTGAATGTGGAAACAGAAAGTGAATCTCAAACTATTTTACTTGAGACTTAAATAGCTACTGACATTAAAAGGAAGACTTGAATTCAAGTGGACACCCATGTAAGAACTCATTGATTTGAAAAGAAAGATTGTATAGAAGAAAAAAAGAACATCCTTTGATACTTTCATTAACTGTCTCACTATGGGGATTTGGCAGGATTTGGTCAGAAAAATAATCAGCTCAAGATGTTTAAAAAGAAAGGAATTTTACATTAGCACTTAAGTTTTTGGAAGGATGGGGAAATTCATAGCTAGATTGCACATTTGCTGCTGATTAGGAAGAAGCTGGCAACCCATAGGCATCTGGGGACAGCTCTATTGCCTGCATAAGTGAGCAGGTTGATTCCCAAGAGAATAACCAAATCTCTGCAAAATCTACTGGAATTCGCATATTGCCTGACGCTGCCTGAAGACAGGGTTTTCTCTTCCCTTTCTTCTTTCTTATCTCACTTCACTCTTCTCATGATCACATACAAATAGGAATCTTTATGGACAGAAAGTATTAATATTTTAATGTACTTTCCGGATATCCAGTCCCTGTGATGCAGAGGAATTCAGGTTAGATAATAAGAATGAAGCTGAGATGCTGGTCAGCAGACGTCTGACCACAAACAGCTCTGTTCATTCTTTCCAGTTAATAAAGATTTGTTAACAAAGTCATAATGAACATTGAATGAAAACTGGATGCATGAAAAACTATTATCCTCCTTACTTGTATCTCCCCAGTGCATCTATATTTATAGACTTTCTGTGCATCTGTATTTATAGATGCCACTTGGTTATTTGTGGCATTTTTGTGATGATAAAACCATTAGTTTTAAATTTATTACCTATATGATCTCATGTACAGGCTTCATCTTTCTGCATTCTTATATATTTCTCTTTAAAAATTGAAAATAATATTAATCTCATAAAAATATGATAAAGTAAATATATCAATACCTTGCAATTACCACAAAGGGCAGATGAATAATTCTCACTTGTTTCTGCAAATGATTTCATGTTACTTCGTCCAATAAAAAGTTGCAATGCAGAAACCCTGAACACTAGGGGAAGGTCAAAAGCTGTCATGGAGAGTATTAATGATTATAATGTCTACTGTTTGAATGATAAAAGAATACAGAGGCCTAACAGAAAAGTGATGTTCAGTATTACTGAAATGTAAATAGGGGGTTTAAACCTCAAATAAAATACTTGGATAAAGCCCCACTTCACCCTCTGTGTATTTTCCTGTAGATTTGAATTCTGTTCCTTACAATTACATGAGCAAAACCATGTCTTAATGCTTGTTTGTTTGAAATAAAAGTCTTGCCAAAGGCAAAGCAGTGATATATTATTGGTGTAGAGGTACACATCTCTATTCTTGCTCCATAAATTACCACTGGAGGAGGAGATTAAGAGGTTGCTATAGAAGCAGTCATCTTGATTTAGTTTATCACTAAACAGACTAAGAAGGAATCAAAGATTAACAACCCCTCCAAATTTGCTGGATGATAATGACCTAACTCTCCTCACAATAATGGATGATGTGGATACAACATAAGATAACAGTAAGATAACAGTAGGAAGCAAATACTATAATGTTATAAATATTATAATGCAGACTGCATCATAATATAAATATTATAAATATAATTTATATTATTTATAAAATGTATAAATTAATTATTAAATATAATTTATATTATTTATATTATGATAATAATAAATATTATTTATATAATATTTATAATTATAAACATTTATATATAATATTTATATATTTGTAATGTTTACTATAATATAATATAAATATTATAATGCAGACTGCATCTTGGATATAAACAGGTGATAGATTTAAGGTATGTTTACACCCTAATAGGATTACTCTACATATTTGGGAAACAGATTACTAAGATAATTGCCTATGTAAGAAAAATAATTTAAATATATGAATTAGTCTCATGATAATTTTTGTAAGGATCATCATCATGAGATTATTATAAGCCTAATGTATTTGTGTTTCTTGATCTAAGTTCTTAATTGGACTGTGAAATGGCCACACTATTCTCTGTTTTTACTTATTTACATTAGCTTTTTTTTTTTTTAAATGTAACACACAAAGTGACAGATGCCTGACAGTATCTAATTAGACCAAGGTAGGTCTTTTTTTCCTTTTCTTAATGAGATAAGGAAGTACGTTTAACACCTTTATTGAACATATTTCACATTCTTTAACCTAGAACACAAAATAACCCAAAGACTAAGAATTTATTCAACAAGGGTTTGTAGAGTAATTTTGTTAAATAATTTAGTTAGAAGATACCGAATTTCTTCTTGAAGATTGTACATCTATGCTGGAGTTCTCTTAAATGGGAAGATCCAATGTTGGTGATTTTATTTCAGCTTTTTAAATGAGTTCCCAAATCATAAATCTGACAGAATCACAATTCGATATAAGACATTACATCAGGTGTGTGTGTGGGGGGAGAATAACCTCTTACTCAATTACTATTTTAACAAAGGTTGTAGAATGTGTGTTAGTCCTCACCAGTGATACTCATTTCCACGACTGTCATGTTCTCAGGGAATGTACGTCCATCTGCTACCCAGTATTAACCTAGCCTAATTATCAGTACATATACATGTTCTCAGCTTAAGAAGCAGTGTGATATAGTGACTAAGAGCTCACATGTTGATGCTAACACTGGATCAGAGAAGCTTGTCTTAGATTATCAGCTGGATGACTTTGGGCAAGCTACGTATGTCTTTTCCCCACCTATAAAATAAAGAAAATGATAACACCTATTTTGAATGGTTATTGGTATAGATCAAGTAGAAAAATGGATACAAAGTATTTAGAATATTATCTGTCACAAGTGCTCAAAAAATGGTAGTTCTATGATTATAACATTACATACTTTTATACTCTTGAAATAGAGCAAAACAGGACTACATTTCAAAAGCATGTTAAACCTTGCTAAGGAATCATTTATCACAGAGCCAAAGATCGTTGATTTAATCTGTGGGGCTCAAACATAAAAATCAGTGGGAAAGAACGAAGCAGACAAAGCAAGTATCTCCAAGACTGTGTGTGACCTCCTGCTTGTTATGATTGTGGCCTAAATGGGATGTTTGTGAGCTGTGCAGCCAAATGTGTCTCAGCAGGGGAAATAAAAAACCAAGAAACAATAGGTTATGGCTATTTGTGCCTCTGATTTTCTGGATGAGAATAACAGAGAAACTTACTAGAATATTTGTGAACTTGAAAGGTCATAGAAATATGCTGTATCTGCGTTATTCATTCACACAAATGAGATTCCTGTATTAATATTTCCAAAGCATCAGAAAAGAGCCATATTTCCTGCTATTAAAGTGTGCTCACTCCTCACTTATACTTCCTGGAATGAGGTTTGATTGGGGATTAATCTCAGGTAAAATATTTCAACTCAATTGTACCTTTTTTTGATCTTTCCAAATTCATATATTTTCCTTAGGTGTTGTCAACTGCTAATTTCTCCTCTAGCTTTACTGTGAAAGTTACTTCGGTCTCAACACTCATCAGAATTCTTTCTGTCCCTGTGAGGGCAGTCTGCTGACAAGTCACCCAGAATGGCCTTATGAAAGCCTGTCATAGTTTGAAAGAAAACAAATTGTTGAACTATTAACTAAATGATAAACTCTATAAACTATAATATATTTTATTGCTTATTAAAAGACTATGTGCTCCACTTTCAGTGACATAAGTATAAACCTAGTTTCATCGTCTTTAGGGATGCTTCTTTTTGGCTTTTGCTTGGCTAACTTTTTTTGCTTGGCTAACTTATATATTGAAGAGGGGGAAAAGTACAAAATTATCTTGCTAACAAAATACCATTAGTAAAATGTATTTGGGGGAAATTAGGTTTTTGTAAAATAGTTGAAATTTAGATGGACCTGGGCTGTCCCACTGGAGACCACAGCGACACCCTTCCTTTCCAACCCTCCTCAGGAAGGCTCCATTTTATTTTGCCAGCAGTGTTAATTCCTCACTACTGTTCTGCCATTTCGCTTCCTTTCCAAAATAAATATTTATGAAACACTGGAACAATAAAAAAAAATTTTTTAAACAAATAAATTAGTTTTGATTTCATATCCTAATAGATACACAATCACAACAAAATTTTATAATTTTATTCCCACTTTCATTTTTTGGTTGAAACAGAAACAGCAGAGAGTGCATAAGACTGTGATTTCAGATTGACTGGAATAAATAATAACTGTGACAGAGTCACATAACTCTGTGACAGAGTCTATGTTTTAAAATGGCTAGCTCTGCCAAATGTTGTTTGAAATAATTTAAAAGGCTAAAGATTTAAGCAATCTGAAGAGAAACTGCAGTATAAAACATTTTAGATATATTAATAAAATAACACTTTTATCAGCATTTTATTAAACACTCCTCAAAAGCAAAGATATTAAGACTCTTGAGTTATACTATTTGTGTTAATATTCAGACTTTGCCTTTTATCATTCCATGATTGTCATGGGTTGAACTGCACCCTGAAAAATTGATGTCCTAACCCCTGTGAATTTGACCTTGTTTGGGAAAAGGGTCTTTACAGATATAATCAAATTAAGATGGTGTCATTAGGATGAGTCCTAATCTATTATGACTGGTGTCCTGTAAGAAAAGAAATACACATGTGAAAAGACAGATACCCAGAAAGAAGGACACGTAACCACAGAGAGGAGAGGGCTGTGGCCGCAATCCGAGGGATGCCGGGGATGAACAGAAGCTAGAAAAAAGCCACGAAGAAGTTTACCTAGAGATTCGCAGGGAGTGCAGCTCTGCTGATGATTTGATTGCAGAGTTTTTGACTCTACAACAGAGACAATAGATTTCTGTTGTTTTAAACCACCCAGTTGTACTTTGTTATAACAACTATATAAAAACTGACACAACACCAGTAAACAAACCAAATGGCTTGCCTTTATCTTAGAGCTCTTCCATGGAGAATATTGAACTCCAAAACTCTTGTTCTCAAACCTTCATCCCAGTGTTATGCTGTGTAAAACTTGTCCACATCTACCCAGTACAAACATGGCTATAGATGATTCAGAACAAATTAAAATGTGTTATAGAGCATATGGATTCCTGGATAAAAAATCAAAAACATTCAAGTCATGGTTGTCCAAATTATCAAAATCCTAGTTGTAAGAGTGATAATGGCAAAATGCCTGAAGGGATCCACTCCTAAGGCATCCAATACTCATCTTAAATTAATACGAAAATATGAAAAACCTGAAACTCATTGCTTTATCTTTAATTAATATTACTTACAATGAAACGGGCTTCAGTTTGTGTCTTTTACTAACAATATAAGTTGTTAATAATGAAAAGGCTATGAAACTCACAGCCACATTTATTGTTGCCAGCAATGCTGTACACACTTTATGAAGATTGAATGGTGGCATACTTCTCAGATTTAAATTCTAGGATGAACCATTTAACTCCTAAGCAGTACTTTCAATACTTTTCTCTTTTCTTTTCTTTTTTTTTTTTTTTTTGCCAGGGCTGGGTTTGAATCTGCCGTCTCAGGCATATGGGGCCAGCACCCTACTCCTTTGAGCCACAGGTGCCACCCAATACTTTTTTTCTTTATAGTACTGCAAATAACAATAAAAAATTAAGAAGGTTAAAATTTGTTAGAATTTAATAGGCACTATTCTTTGTGCTGTGTATACAGCACCCCATTGCATTTTCACAGAAGCTCTATCATCTAAATACTATTTTCTTTTCTAGATTGCATAATTTTAATATTTACTCTAAGATTGATTTATATGTTACTTTATGCTAAAAAACTTAAGGCAACTTAAAAATAATACACATAGCAAAAGATAAAGTAAAAGATAAAATTAGGTCAAATTGGCTCGGCGCCTGTGGCTCAAGCGGCTAAGGCACCAGCCACATATACTTAAGGTGGCGGTTCGAATACAGCCCAGGCCTGCCAAACAACAATGACGGCTGCAACCAAAAAATAGCCAGGTGTTGTGGCGGGCGCCTGTGGTCCCAGCTACTTGGGAGGCTGAGGCAGGAGACTCACTTGAGCCCAGGAGTTGGAGGTTGCTGTGAGCTGCTGTGATGCCAGGGCACTCTACCCAGGGGGACAGCTTGAGGCTCTGTCTCAAAAAAAAATAAAAAAATAAGGACATTTGCATTAGACTGTTTATCGCAGCTCAATTTACAATTGCCAAAATGTGGAAACAACCCAAAAGTCCACCAGCCCAGGAATGGATTAACAAGCTGTGGTATATGTATACCATGGAATACTATTCAGCCATTAAAAAGATGGAGACTTTACATCTTTTGTATTAGCCTGGATGGAAGTGGAACACATTCTTCATTCGTATCCTAAGAACGGAGAAGCAAGAATCCAATGTACTCAATTCTAACATGAAGCCAGTAGACAATCTAATATACACCCATATGAGATAAAAACTCAAATCAATTAAACGTGGGAGGGCAGGGGAATGAGGGAGTGGAGAGAGGGGAGGAGAGAAAGGACACACAGTGGGGTGTACTGCATACCTCCTGGGGGCAGGATACAATTATAAGAGGGACTTTACCTAACAAATGCAAACATTGTAACCTAATTACATTGTAACCTAATACCTTCAATTAATTAACCTGAAACAATAAAAAAAAAAGAAGAACAAGGTAGGGCATGGTGGCTTATAAGCCTAGCATTCTGGGAAGCCAAGGCAGGAGGACTGCTTGTGGGCAGGAGTTCAGAATCAGCCTGCGCAAGAACTGGTCTGTTTTCTACAAAAACTAGAAAAATTAGCCAGGTGTGGTGGTGGACCCCTGTAGTCCCAGCTACTTAGGAGACTGAGGCAGGAGGGTCACCTGAGCCCAGGAGTTTGAGGCTGCAGTGAGCTATGATGGTACCACTGCAATCCAGCTTGGATGACAAAGTGGGACCCTGTCTCTAAAAAAAAAAAAGAGGGGAGACTGAGAGAGACACTCCTGTACCTTAACAAACTCTGAACGGGGGAATGACAGTCCCTGCAAAGAATGCCAGGGTTCCGATGTTCCAGACAATAACATATCCAGCCCATTCCTCGGAGTTCTTTTTTGTTTGTTTGTTTATTTTTTCAGTTTTTGGCTAGGCTAGGCTTGAACCACTACTCCCAGTATATGGGGCTGGTGCCCTACCCCTTAAGCCACAGGCGCCGCCCACCATTCCTCGAAGTTCTTAAACAATTTTCCAGAACAGTAAATGAAGAGAGTGGTTCCATTTCCATTCACCGCTGGTTTCATTTTCAGGAAATCTCTCCCCTCCCCATTGCTATTTGTGAATGGATGTGTGTATGCGATTGCACAACTATGCAGCAAAAACCCTCTTTTTAAAGTTCGTTTTGAAATAACTAGAAGAGGTTACTCAATGTGACATCTGTTTATCTGTTACTTCTAGGGAACAAATCTGATCTCTGGGAAAAGCGGCATGTCCTGTTTGAGGATGCCTGCACTCTGGCTGAGAAATATGGTCTCCTTGCTGTTTTGGAGACATCTGCCAAGGAGTCCAAGAACATAGATGAAGTCTTCGTGCTCATGGCCAGGGAGCTGATCGCCCGCAACAGCCTGCACCTGTTCGGCGAGGGCACCCTGGGCAGCCTCCCCCTGGACTCCAGCCCAGTTCTGATGGCCCAGAGTCCAAGTGAGAAGACCCACTGCTCCTGCTAAACATGCTCACCCGGCCGGCTGGCTCACCATGGAGGCCAAATAGCCTCCTGTCTCCGGAGTTGTGCTTCAGACCCAAGTGTGGTCTCCCTTCTGTGTCCCAAATCCTTCCAGCCTGGATATGTGGCACCTTCACCTTGGTTCATACCACAAACCATAGTTACTGACTCTGTGAAAGGGGACATCATCGTTTCCCTTGATTCTAGATGAAACCAAGACTGCAGACGGGGCGTGGGAGGACCACGTTTGCTCTTCTCCCCTTGCCCCTTCTGTCTCCCCAACACTTTCACTGCTTTCTACTGGATTTTGCTGCTTCTTTGATGGGGGTAGTGACGGAAAGAAGGGAGGAGGAATATTGAGAGCTGGGAGAATGTCTGGAACATTCTCGAGCAGTTCGAAAAAAGCGCAGGCAGGGAGGATGGGACAAATCCTGCGATGAGAAATCCACATGTTTTCACTTTGTTCCCAACCTTCACGCCTGAGATCTTCACTTTGGGGAGCAAAGCTTTTGGACATAAACATTAGAACTGCTATCTTGCCAAATGGTCAGGAACCCTCTGGTGAAGATGGAATGAGGCTGATTAGGTCACCCTCCCGGGAATATGAGAGATGCCTACAATCTCTTTTTCTTTTCCTTCCTCCCTTCTTTTCTTCCTTCCTTTCTTTCCTTCTTGTTGGAGGCAGGTGGGAAAACAGGCTCTTGCTCTCTCACCCAGGCAGTGCTGTAATTGTAGCTCACTGTAAGACCTTGAATTCCTGGGCTTAAGTGATCCTTCTGCCTCAGCCTCTGAGTAGCTGGGACTACAGTCACCTGCCACCACAACTGGCTAATTGGTTAATTTTTCATAGAGTGTCTTGCCTTGGCCTCCCAAGTGCTATGATTACAGGTGTGAGCACCATGCCCAGCCTACAATTTCTTCTAAAAAAAAAGGCTGTGTCTGGTCTCGAACCTGTGAGCTCTGGCAATCCACTCACCTCGGCCTCCCTGAGTGCTATGATTACAGGTGTGAGCACCATGCCCAGCCTACAATTTTTTCTAAAACACCAAATTGCTAGATCAGAAATCATTTCTGAAGCTACTTGGAAGGCTGAGGCAAGAGAATTACTTAAGCCCAAGAGTTTGAGGTTGCTGTGAGCTGTGATGCTACAGCATTCTACCAAGGGTGACAAAATGAGACTCTGTCTCAAAAAAAAAAGTTGTGCAGGGCTCATCAGGAATGAACAATGCCTTGGGTTGCCCACTCCAGTGGAGGAGAAGAGGCACCAACTACATTCTGCTGCTCCTCTCCCAACACCCTCAGCCATCCGTGTCCTCTTTCCTGTTCCACTCTCAGCTTTCCAGGCTGGCACCAGGGCACAACGTGGCCCCAGGTACAGCCCAGCTGATTCCAGAGCGGGGAAGCCGGTTTCTGAGGCAGGTTCCCTCCCTTTGCCCTTCCCCCCTGCCCTATGTTAGTCCTCCCCTCCTCTTGAGTTGTCCTCCTCCTCCTTAGACATTTCTTGGTGCCCAAGGAGTCCTTAAATTCTGCTCTTCATGACCCATCTGCAAACTAAGTCAACCACAGAGGACCAGGGAAAGCTAGAGAGCCAGGGCTGGTGTCCCTCACTCTCCCCTATTGCAGGAAGCACTCTTCATCCTTTCCAGTCTCCAAGAAACTCCTGGTCTGGCCACAGTCTTCATTTCCTGTTGGTTAGTCTATTCCTGAGGAAAAAGGCCGACCAGTTTGTTCAGTGTGTGTCTCAATCCCAGGATGTGGGCCAGGACCAGGCACTGGCAGACGATGGTCCTGCCAGGCTCCCCTGTGGGGCCAGCTCTCCCTAGTCGTGGGAACAGCCCTCCCAAGAGCAGGCCTCCCTCCTTCCTGCTTTCCTCCACCCCCAGGAGGAGAGCTGAAGTCAGAGATCAAAGACAGCTGGAAGTACAAGTGTCCCCTGAGGCATTAAGCTTTTTTTTTTTTTTTTGAGACAATCTCACTCTGTTGTCCCAGGGTACAGTGCCATGGTGTCATCATAGCTCAAGGCAACCTCAAACTCATGGCCTCAAGCAATCCTCCTGCCTCAGGTGCCTGAGTAACTGGAACCACAGGTATCTGCCACCACCCTGGGGAATTTTTCTATTTTCCTGATCCCAGGATGAGCCACTGTGCCCTGCCAGGCATTTACATTTTATTTATTTATTCATTCATTCATTTAGAGACAGAGCCTCAAGCTGTCACCCTGGGTAGAGTGCCGTGGCATCACAACTCACAGCAACCTCCAACTCCCAGGCTCAAGCAATTCTCCTGCCTCCGCCTCCCAAGTAGCTGGGATTATAGGTGCCCGCCCCAACACCTGGCTATTTTTTTGGTTGCAGCTGTCATCGTTGTTTGGCGGGCCCGGACTGGATTTGAACCTGCCAGCTCTGGTGTATGTGGCTGGTGCCTTAGCCGCTTGAGCCATAGGCACTAAGCTTTTATTTACTTGTTTTTGAGATAGAGTCTCACTATGTCTCCCTTGGTAGTGTGCCATCGCGTCACAGTTCACAGCAACCTCAAACTCTTGGACTTAAGCAATTCTCTTGCCTCAGCCTCCCAAGTAGCTGGGACTACAGGCACCTGCCACAACACCTGGCTATTATTATTATTATTATTTTTGTAGTTGTTTGGCAGGCTCTGGCTGGGTTCAAACCTGCCAGCCCCAGTGTATGTTGTGACCACTGAGCTATGGGCCAGCTGCAGAGCTGGTATTTTTTTTTTTTAACCTTTTTTTTTTTTTGGTAGAGATAGCGTCTCACTTTATCACCCTCAATAGAGTGCCCCGGTGTCACACAGCTCACAGGAACCTCCAACTCCTGGGCCTAGGTGATTCTCCTGCCCCAGCCTTCTGGGCAGGTGCTGGGAGCTAATGTGTGCCTGCCACAAGGCTCAGCTATTTTCATGTTGCAGTTTGGCTGGGGCCGGTCCAAACCCACCACCCTTGGCACTTGGGGCCGGCATCCTACCCACTGAGCCACAGGAGCTGCCTGATGTTTACATTTTAATGGGAATCAAAGACACAAACATAAAGAGATAAACTTCTAAAGGTTGGGACATCACCCAGATTTCAATTTGCTGGAAATCGGCAACTGGGGAGAAGGCGGCCTGTGGGAACCAGAGATCACCCCCACCCACCCCCACTGTGGGGGACACTACCTTGGGGATTATTTTCCCACCCACAGGAACAGAGCTATCTGCATGGTGCACAGTGGGAGGGGACAGTTCCAGGACTGGCAGTTCCAGGAAAGGGAGGGCTCCATGCCAGACGCTGGCTACCTGAGCAGCTCCACAGAACAAACAGCAACTCTACCTGATGGCCTCAATTTGCGGGAGTTTTTGCCCCTTCCCAACAGTACCCTCTTCCTCCTCCCCACTTTATTCACAGAGGAGAAGCTCCAAGACCAGCCACAGAACAATGGTTTGCAGGCTAATACCAGGAACTTGCTTTCAGGTTCTGACAGTGGCATCAGCCTTATCCACGGGTGCTTTCTTGATCCATGAACACTCAGGACATCAAATTTCTGGTGAAAAGGCTAGCTTCCTGGTCTACTGCCAGTGCAGAGCCTCCCGTGCTCATGGGCCTGCACTCAGCGGTGTGGGTGCAGGTGTCTGGCCCCACCACTCGCATAGGCACCAAGCCAAGGCAGGTGCTGGGAGCTAATGTGACCCACCAGGGCAGGCCTAGCCTATGGGGAATAGTGACCCCTTGGTGTGGGATGCAGCTCTTCTCACTGTGTGTCCCTGGGCAAGCCATACACCTCTTTAGATGCAGTTACTTAATTCAAGTCTTCCGAGGAGCAAGAGGAAATGAGGCTCAAAATCCTTGGAAAGTACAAAAGCAAGACAAAGACAATGAGGAATCATTGTCACCACAATATTTCAGCAGACATCAGGGAAGGGGCAAGAACTGAACCACAATCTAGACACTATTTGGTATTTAAGGCTTTAACCCCCAGGAAGGTTGGCAAAGAGGTGCATTTCCCTGTCACCTATTATTCCCTTCAGAATAAAATCCTTCTCTCTGGGGGTGCCCATAGCTCAGTGGTTTGGGCGCCAGTCACATGGGGCTGGTGGGTTTGAACTTGGCCCGGGCCTGCTAAACAAAACAAACAAAAAGAATAGCCAGACACTGTGGCGGGCACCAGTAGTCCCAGCTACTAGGGAGGCTGAGGCATGAGAATCGCTTGAGCCCAAGAGGTCTGAGGTGGCTGTGAGCTGTGATGTTACAGCACTCTACCAAGGGCAACTAGGTGAAACAGTCTCAATAAAAAAAAAAAAAAAATCCCTTCTCTCTATTCTACACCTTGGCACAAATACTCTTTGATGACAAAAAGGAATGTTTTTTTTAAAGTCTCACTCTGATGCCCCAAGTAGAGTGGGACATCATCATCGATCAAGGGGATTGCTTGAGCCCAAGAGTTTGAGGTTGCTGTGAGCTATGATGCCACTGTACTCTACCAAGGGCAAAAAAGTGAGCCTCTGTCTCGATAAATAAATAAATAAACAAATAAATAAATAAAAATAAAGTTGCAGTGACCTATGATGATGTCATGGTACTCTGAACTTGTCTTTTTCTTCCAGGTTAATTTCTTCCATCCTTTGTATTACCCGTCTGCTGAAAGTCTGATCTAAAGGCTTGATGAGGTCGGTTCATTCTGGGCAAGCCCAGGCCCTGGGGGGATGCTGTGCACAGGCCATATCATCAGGCCAAGGGCCCCCTCTTCTCTGAGAAGTGCTGGGCTTGATCACTTATTCAAAGTAGAGACTGAAACTCTCTCCATGAAAAAGCACATTTTCCTCCCTTGCAATGAGATGTACCCTTCCGGCTGTTACTTTGGCACTGTGCAAATACATTTCACCTACTGGCTTTGGCACCCACTGATGACATCTGTTGGAATCATCTGCATTAGCAGTTATGAAATGGTGCTTTTCAAATTCTATTATTTTTTCTACATTCATTAACTGTCACTCACTTTTCTATAAAGAAGATGTAAACCTCTCTTTTCATTTTCAAAACTGTAGCTCTTGATAGCTACTATTCTCCACATTTTACAGACAAAGAAATTAAGGTTATCTTTCTAAGAGTAGAATGTGAATGTTTTAAAGCAATAACTGAGAAAATGACATGAAGGCTGTGTTGACCAGTTGATGGAAGTATTTCAGATTGCATGTGAAAACCCCACACTGTACCCTAGAAGTGCATTAATGTACA